>JALBCR010000974.1:0-259423 GCA_030710515.1 Abscondita cerata
TGATGTTGGCACATGTAATTTAAATTTGTGGGAATAGAAGAGTATTTATTTAACTATTTATTTACATTGTAAATAATGTTAATATACCATTTTACAAACGTCAAAGTGATTTAAGGTAAAATAGCATTAAATTTGATGAGAGTAGAATTTGTCAACAGAGAATTAAATATTTAAATTCAGATGTAAGAAATTCTTGGTAATTATAGAAAGCTTTGTTCAACAAAAGGATTTATCTCTATTTTTAAATTGTTTAACTCCTAAGGACCTAGCTTCAAGTATCAGATTATTATACAACTTTGTAGCTAACAAATCTGTGCATTTTTGAGAGTACGTTAATTTATAATAGTTTAAATGTTTGTACTATATAAAAAGTGAATATCAGTCTGTAATTTGTATGTTTCTATGTTATTATAGATTGTTATCAACGCGTGTAATATGTAGGTGCAGAGTAGTAAAGTGTACACTCATGAAATTTAAAACTTGGACACCACAATTTCTGTAAACAAAAGTTTGCACATTGTGAAGCGGGCTTAAGGGTATCATTTACAATTCTAACAGCAGGTAGTCTCAGCAGGGGTTATCTTATAGAAGGACTGTAGAATGAATCATTACACTAAGCACGTTTTAGAAAATAGGTAATTTACGTTGCTTACTTAATTTTTCTTTAAAGAATATATTTGAAGGTATCGCTAATTAAACACCATAGCTCGATTAATTATCGAATCAAAATTTTGTTTAGGAAATGTTTACAAAATAAAATTAGAAATAATTTTGATTTAAAAACGTCTACAAGCAATAACTTTTAAATTAAATCAAAAACTAAACATGGTTATTTGGGTTGACTGATTATTACTTATTTTTAAATAAATCTAACCTACTAATTATTGTAAGTTATTAAAAAAAATCATTAAACTTTCTATTCATAATATTTAGTCCTTACAAAATGTATATTTTATGACGTTTCATTTTTTCTGTAGTTAATATAAAAATGAAAAAAAAAACTAAGGCAATTCTTATTGTCAACGTATATATTTAGTTTTTGACAAGAATTTATTACATAATTATAATTAAGATACCAAGTTATAGTTTAAAATTAAATGAAAACTTTTTTTTAAATAAAGGTATTACTATATAAATAAATATAAGAAATCAATAATGGGTGTGACCTCCATTATTATACCTTCAAATATATTCTTTAAAGAAAAAAATTAACTAAGCAACGTAAATTACTTATTTTCTAAAACCGTGCTTAGTGTAATGATTCATTCTACAGTCCTTCCATAAGATAACCCGTGTTGAGACTACCTGCTGTTAGAATTTAAATGATACCCGTAAGCCTTGCTTTCACAATGTGCAAACTTTTGTTTACAGACATTGTGGTGTCCAAGTTTTAAATTTCATGAGTGTACCAATTGCTCTTCTCTGTAATGCGAAAATTCTATTAAAATTAAAAAGATTGTCCTCAACCACAATTTGATATGATAAATGTGAGTCACATAGTGAGAAGGATGCTTAGTACTTTATTGATAAAGTTGAGGGATAGGTTTCGTAGAGCAAACATATTAGAGGTCAATCTGGTAGCTAATCTATCAGTGTGGGCGTCCCAAAATAATTTTTGATCAACATACAATCTAAGAAAACAAACAAGTTCAAAATTTATTGTTAAATAGTTATAAGCTTTGGTAGTTTGGCACCATTTCAAAGCAAGTAACTGCGCCTTATTTCTCATATTAAATACTTAGTGTAGATTTTTACTGTTGAATAGCAGAGTTTGTCATCCAGCACATACATCGGATTTCATATAATTAAGGAGATCATTCACATATATTAGAAACAGTAGGGAACTAAAGATGAACCCTTGTGGAACACCTGTGTATAATGTTATTTTTTTTTAATAAAAGTCCATTAAATTCCACACCTTGTCGTTGAAGTAAGATGCTACGAATTTTGTACACACATAATCAAAATTAAGTTTATTGACAAGTATGCTATGAGGTATGCAGTCAAATGCTCTGGATAGATCCAAAATATAGCTAATAATTGTTTCCAAACTATATGAGAATGTCCATAAAAAAATGTGTTCTGTTATTAAGCATTATATGTGCTCAAAGGATATCTAATGCAGTTGTTTGTTAATGCATTTAAATTAACAGTGCTGTCTTTCACATTTGTGTCAAATTTCATGTCATAGGTACGCATAAACATCAAAAAAATGATTTTTTGATTTTGCATTAAATTTTATATTTACATCCGCTAGGAATCAGAGATGCTGTGGAAGGTTTACAGTAACAATTTTTTCAAAAAAAAAATAAATGCAAAGTTCAATTAGGTAGTGTATAATAAAAACTAAACTTTTAAGCCACAATAAAATCAAAAACCATCAAAATCTGCTAAAAAGGACCTGATAGAAGAAAGCCTCATCTTGGACACAGTGTTTGAGATTGAGGCGGCTAATCCGTAATTAGATAAAAATAAATTCGAAGGTCAATTTGCTAGAGTACGTGTGTAATAAGGAGCAAATTGTTAAGCTTGATAGAGTAAAGCGTCCTCTTCAATGTGATGTTCAAGATCGGAGGCGGCAATTCCTTAGTTTTCAAAAAAAAGATGCATTTGAAGTTCAATTTGGTAGAGTACGTGTATAATCTAAAGCAAATTTGTAAACCTCATTAACATCGAAAAAAGCAAACATATGAAAAACGGCCTAAAAGAAAGATAGAATATATAAAGCCTCCTGGCGACAACTCCTTAATTATTAAAAAAAAAATTTTTGAAGTTCAATTTGGTAGAGTGTGTGAAATAGAGCAAATTTTAAACCTCATTAAAATTAAAAAAGCAAATGTTTGAAAAACGATCAAAAGAACCTGATAGAGAAAAAGCCTCCTGTTTAAGATTAGAGGAGAAAATCTTCAAATTTTTGAAAATGTGTGTAATAAAACCAAACTTTTAAGCCTCATTAAAGTTGAAAAAAGCAAAAGTATGAAAAGTGGCTAAAAGGACTTGATAGAGGAAAGCCTCTTTTTTAACGTTGCGTTTTGAGGAAATAACTCCAAAGTTTAATTTGGTAGAGTACGTGTGTAATAAAGAGCAAATTTTTCAGCCTCATTAAAATCCAAAAAAAAAAAAGCAAAAAAATAAAAACGGATAAAAGGACTTGATAGAGAGAAGTAGTACGTGTGTAACAAAAGCAAACTTTAAGCCTTATTAAAATCAAAAAAAGTATGAATATCAGCTCCGATTGACCAGATAGAGGAAAACCTCGTCTTTAACGTAGTGTTTGAAATTAGCGGCGTCAACTGCTTAGTTTTTTCAAAAAAATAATAATCCAAAGTTCAATTTGTTTTGTAATATTCCATATGTAACTTTGTAATTGCGTTTTGATTAACTATGTATAAAAATGATTAATCTATATTAAAAGACTATGATTTAAATTTCACTAAGTTTATGGTTAAAATGATGCGCGTCACTTTTGCCGTGAGTGTACATCCCAATCCCAATGTAACTTCAGCCTGGTTAATTTCAAGCTTATTAAAATCACATTCATCTTTTCTTTTATTTAAATCCAATTAAGTGCAAAAGTAATGAATCAATTTAATCTTACTAAATTTTCTGAATTTTTTTGTTTGTATTTTTAAAATTTAAAAAAAAAAAACTATTTCTTTATATTCTATAATATATTTAATCCAAGCCATTATAAAACAACAACTAGTGTTTTAGAGACATCTTAATGTCATAAATAAACTATTAAAAATTGGCTGTAAAGGATATACATTCATTTTTCATAAAGTCGATCAATTAATCAAAACTTGGTTAATCAAGTAATAGGTTCTCTTTTTTGCCCCATAGTTTCTAATCTTTTAATAATTTTCATTAATTAAAGAAAATAGGTTGCAAAATTTTTTGAGTGCAATTTAGATATTCATTGAAAAATAATTTTGATAAAATTTCTTTAAAGAACTACCAATATTGTAGAATTAATATTGCAAACTTTAAAAAAGTTTTGGAAATTTTAGTACTAAAATATAATATTTAAAAGAAAAATTTATAATAATCTTAAAGGTAATTTTTGATGTATAAATTAACAGTATCTTCAGTATCTACATTTTAGAAGAAACTTCTACAAAGTTTTATCTTACTTTATTCAAGTAAAAGCCTTTGCGTCGTTTAAAAAAAATAAATTACGCTCATTTATTTTAATTAGCAAATTAAACGAGTAAAGACATCACATCTTAGCATTGCAATTGAGTCAATATTAGTACGCTCGTTTTATACATTTCTAAACAATATTCTTAAGCGCTGTACTTAAACAATTTAAAAAAAAAATAATTAAAAGTTAACTGAGTTTGAAAATTTAAACTTGCGGTAAGGCGCAAAATAGTCAGTGAGTCTAAAAAAATTGATAAAAACGTTATTTACTTTCATTTGACATACAGATACATTTCTTATAAAGTGAGAAAGTTTTATTGTTTTGTACTTAATCCATAATTTTCATTCTTAATCAGACTTAATCAGACAAAATCGTTCATTTACTGAGGGAAACAAATTAATACATTAAAGACCATTGATCTTTAAGAAAACAAAAAAAAATTTTTTTTAAACTTTTTTCATTCAAAGCTTTTTGAATCGATTAAGCACCTAAGTTATCACTACATTTTTGTGAGTAGATTGAGCGCGCGACAACTGGACTTGTTGAACTTGTGACACAAACTTACACCATTGCGCGCATATTAAAATTAAATGTGTCAACAAACGTTTAAGTTGTATTCGTACAATAAAATCATGTTTCTCTAAAATAAAATAACAATGACAACAAAAGTCTTAATTATTGTAAATAAATTCCACAAATTATATACAATCAACCTTGCGCAATTCACATAATAAACATTCATAGACAATATTTAATAAATTTTCTGTAATTTCACTTACATTGTTACTACGTTTTGTATAATGTTTGTGTGTGGAATTTGTGTAGTTAGCATTGTATGTTACTGTAATTATTAACAAATTGCAAGTTGAACTGTGTGGTAAGCATTTATCTTATCGAAATATAAATTTATTGCAAATTACCGCATACACACAATTACGTAATCGTGGTTGTATCAAAATGCATGCATGTTTTTGAAACTACATTAAAAATAAGAAATACGACAATGAATAGATAATGCCTCTTGGAACATTGCCGTATGATTTAAGAAGTTGAATGTGACTCACGTTCAAGCCTAAACTGATGAGATCCATTATGGTGAAAACGTGGATATAGTTAAGAAATTCAATGTTTAAAATTTTATATTTGGTTGGCAAGAATTCAATCAAAGTGGGATTAACTAGAGGATTTATTTTAATAATTACATACAACTTGTGAGGACTGTAACCTTGCCCCCTACGCTGTGAACCGTTAAAACTACATCAGGAACTATATTTCAAATGTTTTAATAAAAAGGCAAAATAACACAATTTGCTAAAGCTTTTAGGCCTTATTTTGGAGATAGAAAAGTTGACGTGTGATGAAGATTGCTGATTGCTCACTATTCCACAATGACACACTGACTCACTTACAATACACAAATGTATGCACATTACATTACCCCCTGTGCAGATGTTACCTATTCACTATTTTACTCAATATGTTCCTATGGGATTTTACATTTCATACTATATGCGTAAGCAAAATGCTTAATTGGTTTGATCTGTGCAAGGTTGTTTACATGACTTAGATATAAAAAGCCTAAACTACAACATACAATGTTGGTGACTTAAGTTATTTGAAATGTTGTTTAAAGTATGTGTTGTAATATATGTAGCCACACAATTAATATTTCGTTTTACATAAAAGTACGTATAAAAAATGTATATGAAATAATTGTAACGTAACTGTAACAATATTATTTAAATATAGTATGAAGTGTACGTCTTATTTCGAAGCGGCCCACTTCGACACCGCCGGTTTGCCGCTAAATCACCTCGAGGCGAGATCATGTCGACGCAACCCCGACATTTTTTCTATGACATCGTACATACTAAATGATAATTAAGTACGTGGTCAAACTTTAAGAAATTATTTCGCGTAGAGATGAACTCACGTCGAGATGATTTGGCGTCAAAGCGGCGGCGATAAGTGGCCGCGTAGAAATGAGCTCTGTCTATGTTTAACGGTAAGAAACTTTTAATCCATAAGTTTAAAATAGAGAAGTCAATTATAAACAATACATTCGGTTGGAATGATATATAATTTATAGTCCAGGCAACGAAGACAAAAAATTGCTAAATACTGGATATAATTCGTGCAGAAACCATTTTTGACACTATTGCAGGGGTAGAAGTTCCGAACAACACACCAAAAATACCGTTAGGTGAGAGTGGACCTATGGGTGTAGGTTGTCTTTAATAGTGACTTTTGAGGTATTTCATTAATAACTCGAAAACTACTGCGTTTAGTGAAAAAAACGTTTATACTAAATGATTCTTCGTAAAACAAAAAGTTTCTGTACATTACCTACCGATGTGGAGGGGAGATAACCAAGAAATTTTGAAAAAATTAGGATTTTTTTGGTAAAAAACCAAACATTTTTTTACTGCTGAAAACTGAAGCCGTCCCGCCAGCGATCATATGACCAGGTTCTGACTTTCTCTTCCCAAACGATTGGTGCTGACTAGACGCTCATTGCATGATAATGAGTGAGAGGTGTTTAATTTGTGAGGGTGAAGTGAGAAGTCATATGTGTAATGTCCTACAAAATAGAATAATTGAAATAGTAAAAGCAAGCGTTTTAAGGAAAGATGGAAAAAAGAAATGTTTTTGTAGGTGTTGTTCAAACTAACTTGATAAAAAAGGTTTTGAGAGACAATTTTACCTATCAATTTGCACTACAGCGCGATGCGTTGTCTTTACGTTCAGGCACAAGTAAAGTTCGATTTTAAAATAAAATGTTTTTCATGAACGTAAACATATGACAAAAGAAAAAAGAGGAAAAAATCTCAGGCATCAATCGGTATTTGAAGTATATACAACAACGTTTCACAATTTAATTGTCACTCCTAAGCAGGAAAGAAATGTGTGGGAAAACAAAATCATCAACCGTATCAGCATTGTTGAAGATCTACTCTCAATACATTATAACGAATGTTACAAATGATTCTTGATAGCATCTGCTTCTTGGAAAAGAAGAAGTGGACATCTTCAAAATGAAAAAGGATATTAAAACGAGTTATTAGCACATATTCGAGAAACCACCACAATGGGGAAAAATATAATTTTTTTGTACTTTTGGTGATAAAATCTTAAGTGCCTCATTGTGTACTTCTAAGTGTAACGGCAAACAAACAGAAGCCAACTTCTATTCCCTTTCGGTCAGTTTCTGTAATAAAGTTAAGTGAATAAGTATCTCAATTTCTCCGCGCGTCTTCATCAACGGCAGATACAAGAAAAAAAAGTCAGAAGAGACAGTAAGAAAAAGATAATCAATACTGCTCAGGCTCTCGTTGCTGCTATTCGTCGTCGATGTTTTGTATCTCCAATTCTGAGCAGCACCACTCTGTTCACATACAGAAAATTTCAATCCAAGAACTTGGTGTCTCTTCTTTTGAAGCTGGGGTTGAATGCCTCTTACTGCAATACACATCAGTTGGAGCTCTCCACTCTAAAAAGTCCATCTAAACAGAAACGTTTTGATATTCTTCTATAATAGAGACATGGGAGGTACCCAAGCTCTACTTCCACCCACATAGATCGAAATACTAAAGTCTGTTCCCTGCCATGAAGAAGTGAGCCATCTGGAAATTCTAGAGCTGCAGCTATTTGAGAGTAGTAGAACTAACGCACTGCAGCAAATTATCGTTGAATTTCAGAGCGTGCTGAGGCCCATTTCTGATGATATATTTACACCCACTATTCAAGATATCTTGGGGATAGGTAGTAAAGTGGAGGTGAAACCGACTCTAGACGCGCTGCAAATCATTCTAGGTTTTATACAATTGCAATTATAAATATAAACAGCTGTTTCTTTTTGCGTCAAATGTTTTCTCCGTGCATGCGCGATTCTAAAAATTTGCATACATTTACACATCTCTACCGTTGAAAATGTGAACTTAAAAATCATCGTATAATGAATTACTTTGTGACGATTTTATTTACTTACTGCCGATTTGTTTGTAATTTAGTGACGATTTTTGGAAAAACTAGATTTTCAAAAGATTATAGACTATGAATTTTCTGTTTTATATTTTTCGACAATAAATTACCACTAGTATACACCCTAACTAATTGATTTTGTTATCGTTATGTTGTATTCTTTAGCATATCGAAGTAGTAACGGATATTTTTGAAACCTCGAAAAATCAATCAAGTCCTATGGAAAAACTAACTTAAAACGCTAAACAATATTGGAACAATACCAGATCCTACGACAAAGCCAAATTTTCTTAAAATTATTTAGTTTATTCTATTTTTTTTAATTTGAAGAACGTTAATTTTGGTATGTTTTTCTTAACTTTGGTCAACTAACTGACTATTTTCTTTGAAGCATCAAGTGATATTTCGATTCAAAGTTTTTGTGAATAAAATTGTTTGCATCAGTTATACACACATATTTTGCAACTGAGTGTAAAACGTTTTGAGTGTTGGTGTTTTTCTTCATTTTGATTATTATATACATTTATTTTTATTTTTGATATGGTTGATTTTAATTAATAGTTTGAAAAATTAGATTTAAAATTAACAAGACTATGTGTAGATTTTGCCTTAGTTAATATAGATGTTGGTAGTGTGCGTAATATTTTAAGTCAAATTATAGGCTAACTTCATGGTTTTACTGATTTTAAACGCGACTCTTTATTATTGTAACAGGTTGACTGCCAAGGTGAAAATGCCTCCTGAAGCCATTTGAGGTTTTTGAGATCTATGGCATATCAAGTATATTTATAAAGTCAAAAATCGTAATCTCGTTTTTCCTTCGGATATATTTTCAAAAATCTCATTTGGTCATTTATGACCGCCCGGACATAGGAGACCTTTGGAGGTGTGGTCACGGTAACAACCATCCTGCACGAGCGCATATCATGCACGCGTGGATTCCAAACCCTTCAATGATGCTCACGTCCATCTCAGTTACATTGATTGCTTGTTTACGATAGGTTAGTGTTTATTATCGCGTTTACTTGATGTATTATGACTATTGTTTTGTGTAAATACCTAATTGTTGCCAATGTTAGTTTATGATTCAAAATGAATGATCGAACTAAGAAGATCTTCGCGATGTTACCGCAAGGGGGAGAGTTAGGTAAGGTGTATTTTGAAACAGTTGCTTTAGGTTATTACAGCTTATATGATTTTGATGCTGATTCAGTATATCTGCCGTCAAGTAACAAGGAATTGTTGAAAACTTCAGATGAGGAAACTTTTCAACCGTCTCAGAAAATTCGAAAAATAAATCTTCTCCCGACAACTAATATATCATGTGCAGAAAATACTGCAGGCTGCTCAGCAACACTACTTGTTGAGCAGAAAACACAATCCCATGTTACGACAAAAGATCAAGAAATATAAACTGATTTAGGCAATATTGACTCTGATGAAGAAGATGAGACAACTGTAGAAAATACCTAGACATTCAACACTGTAGAACACGTTTGGACACAGCCAGTTGGAAACCACAAAATGTTTGAGTACATAGAAGAAGCTGGAATTGCACCGAATTTTGCTGCAGCAAGAGTTGACTCTATACAACTGTTTTCGCTTATTGTCCGATAACAAATTGTCGATAAACTGGTTGTCTAAACCAATCTATATGCAAACCAAGTTGTCACTGAGCAAAAAAACGATACCGGACCGGAGTCTAGACTACATAGATGGTTTCTTGTAGATAGAGAGGAGATGCTTTAATTTATTGGAATAATTGCATATATGGACATAGTACAAATGCCTACTATTTAAAACTATTGGAGTAGAGACGATTTTTTCAGAAGCAGCGTTATCCCTAAGATTATGTCTCGAAACCGGTTCCAGTTCCTATTGAGAATGTGGCATTTTTCAAACAACCAGGAGTGTCCGAAGGTTATAGATTGTATAAAATCAAACGCTTGCTTGACAGTCTAATAAAACATTATCAGATGGTTTATACTCTTAGGAAAACTTTTTGTATTGATGAGTCCATCATACCATTCCAGGGTCGCTTAATTATGAAACAATACATTTCCAAGTGGGTATCGGGATGTGAGGATATATGCAGGGAAAGAGAAGAATAGCAGCGCTTCAGGGGTTTTCAATTTATCACGAAATCTTTTAAATTCAGGCGAAAGAATTGTAACGGATAATTTTTGCACAAGTCTCAAACTTGTGAATATTTTACTTGAAAAGAAACTCACTACGTGGGTACCTTGCGAACGAACCGCAAAGGAAATCCACCAGAAGTTAAAGAAAAGAGAAAGTATTTGGTTTGGAGAACCAACGCGGTGTCTGCATCTTCAAATAGAGTGACAAGCGAGACGTTTTGATGTTATCAACCAAACATACCGTAGTAAACAAACCTAAAGCTGTAATTGATTACAATAAAAATAAATATTCTATCGACTCGACCAGATGTCGAGATACGGTTCAGCTTTGAGAAAATCGCTAAAATGGTACAACAAGCTTGTAGTCGAATTCATTTTAGGAACAACAATAGTGATTGCCTGGGTCATCTATAATCAACTATCTAACAAGAAAAATGAAGATGGCATAATTCAGAGAAGAAATAATAAGAGCACTCTTTTCGGAAAAGAATGAAGTAGGACTACCTGAGCGACAGGTGGAGACACCAACAAGAAGATCACTTGCAGTTTACAAATTTGTATAAAAAAAAGATTTGGCGATGAAAACAAGGAAATACTGTAAACGATGTTACAGTGAGAAAATAACAAACAATTTGTCAACAAATTTAGTAAAAAAAGTTAGCATTTATTGTGCAGACTGTCAAGATGAACCATACTTGTATCTTCCTTGTTTTAACACCATTCATCATAAAAACTATTGTTTAGGAGTTTTGCAGACGCGATACCTTTGTTTTGTACTTATTTTCTTTCATGTTTTTGTATTGTAAAATTTATTACTCACTAAATCCCGCATGATTGCTTTCTAGGCAGAGTAGAAATCTTTATTGAATCACAAACTCTAGCGATTTACACAGTAAAAGTCGCCGGCTAAGGTAATTAACACCTGAACAATACCAGATTATATATGTTACAATTCGTCCCGTAAGTATTATTAAATGTAATTATTTTACAGTTCGCGTTTGAGTTTTGAAACTCAAAGACCTCCAGTGCTCGCGTACCTGCTGTGAATCAGTGATAAATATTATCATTCACCGCAAGGTCTGTGATACGGCAGGGAAGTTAACACAAGTATTTATTTATTATCATTTTACATTCTCCATTTAAATTAAATCTTAAATTAACCAAAACTTAAACCAAATCTTGAATCTTGATTTGATTGGTTTAAATTACTAAACAATGTAAGATGGCTTACTCACAACCTAGTCCTTGCTCCTATCCAAATCAATCTAGACAACAGCAATTTCAATATCAGACTTATAATGCACCACTACAACCTTTTTTCGCCACATCTTCAATTTACTCAATACCCATCAAATCCTTATCTATAAACGACAAATACGTATACAATAAATCATCAACAACCTAATACCCTTCTAGCATGTAATGAAGAGGGAATGAATGGCAAGTAGTCAACTACACTAAAAAAAAATATAAATTGTGAAGAAACTACTAATAAGCATTTACAAGAGAAAAGACATTATTGGTTAGATAACCCCGTGCAAATAAATAATAAATATACTTAATATAGAAATAGACGGCGAGGAAAACACCGCGCAAGAAGAAACTACCAAGAATGTTTCAAACCCCACCTATTTACGTATCTGAAGTTCAAACGTCAACTCCCTAATAGGGCTATTTAACAAAATCGCAATGGATAGTTACACCTTAAAAGCATTAGGTATCAATGAAGTTAAAATTCAAAGCAGTATAAGCGAAATCTATACAGCTATTATAAAAATCTGATGAATAAAAATACAAAATTTCATACGTACAAGCCCAAACAGGAGAGAACATTCAGAGTTACAATGAAGAACATTAATCACTCAACAGATACTGAAGAGATCAAACAAAAACTTAAAAGCACTAGCCATTAAGTAGTTAATGTATGGAACATAAACAACATTCAACCAAAAGTCCACTCCCCTATGTTTGTAGTTGAAATTAAACAAAAAGATAACAATAAAGAGATCTACCAAACTATACTTTTTATGAACACAAGCATTGCAGTTGAGCCCCCGCATGCAAAAAGAGCAATGCCACAATGTGCCAAATGCCAAAGATTTAGCCATACAAAAAACTACTGCCAGCAAATAGACCGTTGTGTTAAATGCATTGGATCCCACTCAACTAAAGACTGCCCAACAAAAACAAAGATGATCAGGTTAAATATGTAAACTGTGGCGGAAATCATCCCGAAACTATAGAAGGTGCGCAGTGTACAAACAACTACAAGAAAAACTTATTTCAAAACTAAGAAGCGAGGTTACCATGCAAATGTGCAAACCAACTCAAACATATCGAATTCCTGAGATTTTGTATGCGGATCAAATAATGCAAAATAAACAACCTACACAAAATGTAAACATAAATACAATATTCCAACCACAAGTCACATACCAAAATCAACAGTCAAACGACATGGAAGAGTTGAAATCTATGATGAAAAGATTAATCACACAAATGGGGGACTATGATGAACCTTCTAACCACGTTAATCAACAAAATACAACAATGGCTCAACTCTTAAAAATAGATGTTTGGAATGCCAATGGCCTTAGCCAACATTCTGCAAGGGATTAAACTATTCCATGAAAATAAACAAATTGATATACTCCTTATATCTGAATCTCATTTACCAACAAAGCTACATCAAACTTCCTAACTACTGCATTTACAACACAAACCACCCGATGGAACTGCTCATGGGAACAGCTATTATAATAAAATCCAGCATTAAACATCATGAACTAGTTAAATACGAAAATTACATTTACAAGCTACTACTATCCAAGTGGAAGACAAGATAGCAACCATGAGAGACTTCGCTTAGTCTATAGACTTCTCCAAAGCCTCAACAAAAAAGACGACTACTCTAATTTCTTCCAAAGTCTAGGGAATAGGTTTATGGCGGCCGGAGATTTGCAATGCAAAGCTTCAAGTCTGGAGAACTTAAACCGACCTATTGGCCCATAGATTGCCGGAAAACCCCTGATCTAATGGATTTTTGTGTTAATAAAGGAATAAATATAAACCTTTTTACAATCAAATCGTGCCTAGAATTAGCTGCTGACCATTCGTCTCTTATAATAACATTTTATTTAAAAGAATAATACATGTACAAACAAAGACCAATACTATGTACTACTAAACACAAATTGGGATTATTTTCTGAACTAACCTAACGGATAACATAAATCTAGAAAATACCACTTAAAACCAAACACAACATAGAAAAAGCTGTAATCCAAATTAACCAGCACAATTCAACAAGCTCCATGAGCAGCCACACCTACCAAGAAAAACATCAGCACCAATAACTGCCCATAATCTTAAAAGATAAAATAACTGAAAAAGACGCCTGAGAAACAATGGCAAACTACTCTATCAGAAGCAGACAAACGTGCCCTGAATCGGTCCTCAAAACAATTAATAAAGCTATTATTACATCAAAATAAAGGGTTAGAAACTACCTAGCAAATCTCACAGCCACGGAGATCTCCGATTACTCGCTCTGGAAAGCGGTTAAAAAAATTAAAAGACCTATAATGTACACATCACTTATTATTAAAACAAATGGTCAATGGAGAAACGCAGCAGTAAAGAAAAGCAAAAACCTTTTCTGAGCACTTAGCTAACGTCGTTCAAATCTTTTCCTAGTCAAAATACTGGAAGTGGACGCTAAAATAATGAAGCTTTCTATAATGCCCCTTTTAAATGAGTCTTCTTCCATACAAGCTAGCTTTAATGAGTCTTCGCAGTACAAGCCATTAAAGATCTAAGAAGTACTAGATCCCAAAAGGCGCCAGGCTTCAGATCTTATCATTAGGGAGATTCTTCAAACAGTTACCTGACATTATTGTCCAAGCGATAACCCAAATATTCAACTCCATCCTCACCATTAGATACTATCCAGTTTCTTGGAAAGTGGCCCAAATAACAATGATACTGAAACCTGGATAAACACTTAGTGATCCCGCTTCCTATAGACTAATTAGTCACCTTCCTAATTCTCCCTAAAGTTTTTGAAAAGCTACTTCTAAAAAGACTTCAGACAATTCTGGATGAAAAAGGATTAATACCCAATCACCAGTTCGGTTTTCGACGACAACACGCAACTGTAGAACAAATCCACCGAATAGTAGATCAAATACCTATCGACTTTGATAAATATAGATATTGCTCGGCAGCGTACTTAGATGTATCCCGGGCGTTGACAAGGTCTGGCACCTGGGACTACTATATAAACTAAAAAGCTTCTACCACACCAATCCTATGAAGTACTAAAATTTTAAATATCAGACCGGTATTTCTACGTAAATCCACCATATCGAATGCACGAATCTACAACCCGCTGTATCTGGAGTTCCCCAAGGCAGTGTTCTGCAGACCTTCACTGTACTTGCTGTTTACGGCTGACATTCCTACTACGAGTACAACTACAACTGCTGCCTTTGCTGATGATACAGCTATCCTGGCATTGCATACTAACCCTGACACTGCATGCTACAACCTGCAAATCTCCTTCAACAAAATCCAACAATGGCTAAAAAGTATGGAGAATGAAAGCAAATCCCAACACATCACTTTTACCATAAATCGTGACAGCTGTCCGGCGGTTACGCTCAATAGACAACAACTCAAACATGGCGATTCTGTAAAATATTTAGGACTCCATTTGGATCGACGTTCGACTTGGAGAACTCATATATTCAAGAAACGTAAACAACTTGGATTATTATCTTTCGGGTTGAGCCGTGTTCGTTCTCTGCTTGACGTTTTGCTAACCATGCTGTTATCTTCTTCAGAAGTTACTCTAAAGACTGATGTTGTTGTCTTCTGCTCCTCGTTATATACCTATGTTCCGTTACGGTTGGTTGATGTCGATTAGTGACGGGTGGTTGGTTTTCGATGGTTGGTTGATCTTCTGTTTGGTATCGACTAATTTTGTGGCGACATTTGTTTTCTTTGTTTTGTGAAGAGTTAATTTCCACGTGTTGCTTAATCGGTAATCATCTTCTCGATTGAAGTTGTTTTTATTTTTCATAATTTATAAGGATTCTCTGATTATCATTGGATAGTAGTTGTTAGTCCTTGATAGAACTTTAGCTTCCTCGAAGTTGATAATGTGTTTCCTTTTTCGTGTAGATGTTCTGCGATTACTGATTTATCTACCGCTCTGGACTTGGCGTCTCGGTGATGTTCTTTTAATCTACATTTTACGTTGCGTCCGGTTTGACCAATGTAGACCTTTCCACATGAACAATCAATTTGATAGACTCCTTTTGTTGAGAGTTTCGGCAGGTTATCTTTATTAGAAGGTAGTAGTTGCTGGATTTTCTAACCGTTCTAAACCTGACACCGATATTCTTCTCTCAATGATTTTCTTAATGTGTCAGTTACTCCAGCAATGAACAGCAAACGAACGTAGGTGGTGACCTGTTCCTTCTCTTTTTTCGGATTTCCTGCGACAGGCAGCTCTATTCTTTTCTGGTATAGCCGTTCTTCATTAGGGCTTGTTGGACGTGTCGAAGTTTTTCTGCCTTGTGAACCTCGTCAGGAATCTTGTTAGCTCTATGCAATAAAGTTTTGATTAGAGACCGCTTCTGCTGTGGATGATGGTGTGATGTGGCATGGAGGTATCGGTGGTGTGTGTCTTTTTACGATACACACTATGAGCTAATTGTTGTTATCCCTCGTTTCACTAGAACATCCAGGAAGGGAAGCTCCTTATTCTCTTCTGTCTCCATGGTAAACTTGATCTTTTCGTGCTGAGTGTTGAAGTGGTTAAAAAATACAGTAAGTGCTTCTTTCCCATGAGGCCATATGACAAGAGGTATCGTCCACGTATCTGAACCAGCATTTCGGTTTCTGTTCGCTGGATTGAATGGCTTCTTGCTCGAATGCTTCCATAAAGATATTCGCAATAACCGGTGATAATGGTGATCCCATGGCTGCACCTGATTTTTGTTCGTAGAAATCTCCGTTCCATAGAAAGTAAGTTGTATTCAGACATATTCTTGCTAGCTCTGGTATGTCTTCTCTTAACCCATGGGTTGTGCACATTTGTTTTATGATATTATGTGTATCGTTGACTGGCACGTTAGTGAATAGCGATTCTACATCAAAACTAACTAGTATATCGTCATTGGTTACTTCCAGAGTCATCAGTAATTCGACGAAGTGTTCGGAGTTCTTTACAAAAGATTCAGTTCTTTCCACGTACGGCTGTAGAAACTTAGCCACGTAACGGGCCAGTTCATAATTTGGAGATCCACATGTGCTGACAATTGGCCTTAGGGGGTTACCAAATTTGTGAATTTTTGGTAATCCGAATAGTCTAAGTGGTCTGGTCCCGGAAGGTAGCAGTTGACGATGTTGATCGACTGGTATAACTGAATGTTTGATTGCGGCTCTCGTTTGTTTTTTAATTTTGTTGCTTTTATCTACTTTTAACTTGGTGTAAAGTTTTGGATCCAGATCACTAACAGAGAAGAAATAGAAAAAAGTGTCCAAAGATAAAACCGATTATTGACACATCCCAATCAACTAGTAAACACTTTGATGGACAAACCTCATACACCAAAACGTTTAAAACGATTTCAACTTAATGAACTTCTTGTAACACGTTTTACCCCATAATATAAATTAGTTATAAGCTTTACCACTCACTTGTATATAGCCTAGTGAAATTTATAAAGAGTGGCTTATTGGAGCTTGCAGTCATTATTATATGTTTACGCTAAGTACAGATTGTATAACAAAGGAGTTCAATAAAAAAAATATTGTAGAAATACTTAAACATTTAAATTAATTTGACAGGATGTCACCAGCACTTATTTTTTGACGTTTTATTTAACGCTTAATGAAAAAATAAATTATGTGTAATTACTATAACCAGAACATTGTTGTTATCTAAGTATTTAAATCGCGAAAATAGTAGTAAATTATGTGTTATTTGGCAAGAGTTAGTCAAGTTTGTTAAACTAATGCATCGTCTACTTATAAATTGTGGTCAGTTGCAAATGTTTCTACAATTATTAAAGCGGAGTATTAAAACTTTCAAAACTATTTGTCAGCACTTATTCTAAAGGCGAGTAAATATCCTCGAGTAAACTTCTAATCTTATTAAAAGGTAAAAGCTGAAGAACTACAATGTAAGCCGTTCTCAATATACCGGAAGCTTCAAACTTAAATTTTTTTTTTATTTGTGAAAAATTAATCTTGCTTGTTCGCTTCTCAATTTTCGTTTTCAAAACGGTAAAAGCCTTATGAGTTATAAAACATTAATTATAAAATTAAGGCAAGGTAATTATAAAAGCGCCCATAAATACTAGTTAAATCTTTATGAAAATATCACAGATTATACTCATAATTACGCAGATTATTTATTTATTACTTTCTTAAAGGTGTATCTTTGAAATAATTTAATTAGTTTCATTGACGAGATTTAGAAATGATGGAGAACCATTAACGTAAAATCTATTT
This sequence comes from Abscondita cerata, assembly GCA_030710515.1. Lineage (NCBI taxonomy): Eukaryota > Metazoa > Arthropoda > Insecta > Coleoptera > Lampyridae > Abscondita > Abscondita cerata. The sequence goes on from JALBCR010000974.1 coordinate 17,788, forward strand.
AGTAATCGGCACAACGACAAATTGAAAAATGATAATGTCCAACAAGTGTTATAATTGACAGTGACGTTGGAAACATTTTCGGTTACATTAGACAGTTTTCAGTCAATGAATAAAAGTCCGATTCACAAATCTCATCTCATAAAAATTAAGATCATAATTAAGAGAAATTTAAAGTTTTGAAAACGAATTAACTATTCGTTTAGAAAATTGCAACACTACACTTTTTTAAATAAATGTTCAAACCATATCAATAAAATTAGAAAGCTGTGTTAAATGATTTCGTAATTTCTTCTTTTTGAAGTTTTCAGTTAAAAAAATCACTTTGATGGCTTAAACAAACTCAAATCTAATTCAATTAAACGTTTTATATAAATAAATTAGTTTTTAATACGTATGTAATCTTAGACGTTTTGTACGAACTTTTTTCTATATTTTTATAAAGCTTGTAAACCCGTTATTTGTCGTATACATTATACAATTACTTTTGAATAAAAAATAAACTGAAAACTTGCACGAACGGCATTTAAAATCGATAATTTTAAACAGCTTATACAAAAGTTGGGAAAGCTTTAAATTTAAACGTGTCAACTATTTAGTCTGCTCTATTTATATAGCACAAACAAAACATTCGACTTAAATTTTATCAACTTCTATCATTTATTAAAATGTCAAAAATTACATAATTTGATTTTTCTTATATTTTCAAACATGGAAAATATATGCATTATTCTAGTCTTTGTTATTTTTCATATTAGCTCAGTAAATCTAAATCAAAAATGAAATGTTAGTTATTAGTTATTTGAGTGTATGTTATCATATACAGCGTCACACATAAATCAGCATCAAATGGGAAACTTTTCTCCTAGTTATGTCAAATAATGCACATGATGGAGAATATGCGACACTCTATTCAAATTTAATTGTTTTTTCGAAAATTTGACAGATAAGGCACGATTTCTCAAAATTTCAAAAACTGTCATAAAAACCCATATATCAACGTTCCATCACGAACTTCGTATTTACACTTTATTTCAAATTCAGTAATATCTGGTTTTAACAAAGTTATTATTAAATTATTTTTTTTTTTATATGAGAGCAATTTTTAAACGTGTTTCTTTTTATAAATATCGTTTTTAAGAAAATAGAAATTAAGTCAACCTTTGTAAAATAAAGAAACTTTTTTCAACAGAAGTGAGCAGTTTCATAAGTCGATTATTTGATTATTATAGACAACTGAGTGTTGGTAAAAATAACAATCTCGAGATTTTCAAGTTAGAAAAATTGCCACTAAGGGGCGCAACTGTTATACCCTATCATAAAATTGGCTGTTTTTCTAAAAATATGTAAGTATAGGTATATTTTAAATATTGCCAGAGTAAAGATGTTTTTGCTTACTGTCTTATAAAATGTAGTGGTGGGGGAACGTCAACCATGTTTATATTTAAATGGAAATAACTCCGGTTAACGGAATTAAGCAAACTAGGTCTTCTTACTTAATAATATGCTTTATAAACATTGTCCAAATAAATTTTGACATTACAACAATTATTGCGCATTATGATGAGGTTTTTAGATAGCACCCTATGTATGTTTTACATAGTTAAATAAAGGACAAAATTCCTAAACAGTCGGCGCAAACCGCAATCTCCGTTATTTTTTTCAAACCGAAGATACCAATAAATAAATGTTAGACCGCTTACTATGCAATATCTATTACATATTTTACGCGGAAAACGAATTTAAATTAATTTAAACAATTAATGTAATGCCGTCCTTAATGTTCAAACTATTTGGACGTGATTTGTTGGATTAGATGATTTTTTTTAATACTTTATATTTTAAGAAAAGTCACATGACTCAGAACTTTCTGTATTTCCATATAGGAAATTTTTATAAAAAGTAGACCTCATTTTTTTTAGGAAAATCAAAAAACGTCAATAAAATAGAGGATGTCCTATAAAAAAAAATTTAATAATTTTGATGATATCTTTTCAAACGTTAAAGAAAATGTTGAGAAGAAATTGTTATTTTGTCAACCCTTAGTTGCCTATAATATCCAAAGAATCGGCTTATGTAACTGTTCGGTAAAATTGCTTTAATGCAAACTTTTAGACATGTTATTAGATACTTATTGGTCAGACTCAATTTTGACAAGAAAATACAAAAATCCATTTAATTATTTTTTTTTAATATTATATACCGGGAGTTCGTTCTCAAAGTTCAACATAGGAATCTCTAACATGGTAATGAACGTTTTTGCTAGTATGTTACTCGCCAAATTTAACTTAGCAGAAAATGTAACAGTATCAATAGAAAGAGAAAATTATTCGCAATTCAATTAATACCACTAACAAAACTAAAAGTACAATTTATTATTTTAAAACACTAACCTAAAACTATAACACTTTTTAAATATCATTAGCCTTGATTTTAAAATTTGACAACAAATGTTTGTCGTATTGTTTTTGTGTCAATAAGAATTTGACGTTAAACCGCGTATAAAAATTTATTTATGTTATAATGAATAATTATACCAACGAAGAAAGAGGTTTTGTGGTGAAAAACCTTTATAGTGTCACTAATTTCAGGAGAGTTCGAGATTTTTGCTCGTTAACTTTAATGCTACAATTCCATCTATCAGTACCATTAAAAAAATATGTAGAAAAATTTGAAAGATATGCAAACATTTCGCATAGAATCGGAAAGAGATGTGGTATGTAATAATGTTTTGAACAAAATAAAATGTTTTAAAATTACAATCATGTTACAGGTAATCGACAAATTGTTGACCGCACAGAAGAACATGTTTTTTGCGATAGTGATGAATAACAGATCAAACATACAGTTTGCGGGAAATTTCTGTTATAATTGGTTTGTGTAAGTCACAAGTATGGAATATATTAAAAAAGCATAAACATTATCTATATAAGCCACAATGCCATCAAGAGATTTTGCTGTAGACGAAGAAAGTAGAAATGCGTTTTGCTATGAAATACAAGAGCGCGCGAACAATGATCGCCGATTTTGTCGTCGGTGTGTTTCACCGACGAGGCTACTTTACTTTAAATAACGAACTAAATGTTCAAAACACGCGATATTGGGCTCAGGAAAACCCAGAATATTAATATTTCTACCAGAACTCAGTATCCCCAAAAATAATAATATCTGGCCTGGGATTTTTTAATAATAATAATATCGGCCCATTTGAAATTGAAGAAAAATTAAATTCTGGAAAAAGTATTTAAATCTTTATTAACGAAGGTAGGACCTGCGTTGGAAGAAGTGGCAAGAAGAAAAATCAGGAGAAATGGTTCCAACAAGATGGCTGATCTCGCGAACTTTGGTTTTACATGTTGAAAATTTTTAGACTATTCATTTCTAAACCATTAGATTGGCAGAGGTGGTGTTATAAATTGTCCATCAAGATCTCCTGCTTTAGCACCTTATGACTTCTTCTTGTGGGGATACCTTAAAAATAAAATTTATAAAAGACGCTACCCAGATATTAATTCTTTGAGAGAAGCAATTGTTGGTTAACGTGAAAAAAATTGTTTCTACCTAGCAGACTGGGAAATTAAATTAACAGCAACTGAAAACGGGGATTATTTAAATATTTATTATAATTTGTTGTGCTACTATTGTTTTTCAAATTTTAAATAAAAAATATTTTTATTACTTGCTTGTTATTTGTCATTTTATTATACATAGAACTAATGTTAAAAACCTAACTAAAAATTGAATATACTTGTTCAAGTGCCTATATTCACAGCTTTGAGAATGGACACTTGGTATATTAAAAAATGAAATATAAGTAATAAAATTTAAATAAGGTTTTTGTCATTGTTTGTGATAAGAGAAACAATTTTGCTCCATTAGGTTCCAAGAACAACAATCATTAAACTATTTTCCAACATATACAGGGTAAATCACCACTAACCAAACGGAGGTAAAAGTTTTATTATTTTAGTAGTTTGTAGGTTGATAACTGTTACATTTTAAAGTAAATATCCATAAACATCCAAAAACTTTAATAGAAAGGCTTAACCGCCGCAGAAAAACCAGATCACCAGGAATCCAATTTACCAAAAACATCTAAACGGCATCTTACGAAAACGTCATTGTAACCGGCAAGATTCCTTCCCGTTGACGGTAGCATAAATGCAACCTGCGCAGCCGACGTCATCAGTTTTCATCAACATGGAAAATGAAAGGATCTTTGAAGAAACTGACTTATTGCGTCAGCGAAACATTAGGAACTTGGCGCTGACTCAGAACACTCTGTATTTATATATGAAGAACTTTATATAAGTTATACCTTATTTTTACGGAAATCAAAAAACGCAATAAAATACAGGATGCTTTATAAAAAAAAATATAATGACTTGTCAGACAGCAGAAATCTTGGTGTATTCTATTTTTAAAAAATGTGAGGTATTATGCTTCGACTTTTCAGAACACGCTATATATAATCAAAAGCATTTCTAAAATGTCCCTTAGTAACTTTAAAAAATGTGACAAACTGTAGAGAATTTATATCTGTTTTCCTAACGATATTTACATTTATTAGTTAAGTTTGCGCCACCCTGTATATCAGAATGTTCTTCAAGAGTACTATTATACATAGTGAGAACCAAAGTCTGTTGCCCCCTGTAACTTTAACCCAAAGTGTACAAGAAATTTAGGGTACCTTTATTTTTGCACATAAATACAATATTTTTAGTTTACTTAAAATCATGTGTACCGGGTGTTCCACTAAGAATGGCATCCACGGCCCGTATCTCAGAAACTAATAATTGCACAGTTTAGAAAAAATAAATATATTTAATAAAGAAAGTGACCATGGGAAATTGTTGAAAAAGTAGTTTTCAAGTTTGTAGATGGACCTCTAGGAGAGCGCAATTGTAAAGCTTTTAAAATAAAAAACTAGAAATATCTCCCAGAAATACCCAAATAACAATATGTCCACTGATTTAATCCTTAGTGTTTTCTGAACCAAAAAACTTTATGTAAAAAGCTTTGTCACTTGTCAAATAAAGTGGTGGGGAAGCTTAGATTTAAATTTTGAAAAATGTTCATAACTTTGGTTTGGATTAATGAATTTACTAAACTTAACTTCATTTAATAAAGATACTTGTGCATAATTGTTAGACCTGTAAAATAATACTGAATACTTTTTTCGAACTTCTATAGAGGGCGCTATGTTAGCAACTGACTTATATTTGCATCAAATGTTTGAAAAGTTTTTAAATAGAACAGTTTATACTTTTCCATATTTGAATAGAGCGTAAAAGTAAAAACTGACCAAAAACCGCTAGTTGATCTTTTTTACAACCAGAAAATGTTTTGCGAAAGTGTAAATAAATTACCGCCACAGAACCTAAGCCGTCAGAAGCCGCTGTATGTATTGCACCCATTGGCATTTTGATTTGATAATCCAAGGAATCCGTAGAAACCAAAAGATATGTTGATGTCAAAAATTAAATTGTATTTATATCAGGAAATATTATTTTGTTGTGTTTTGAAACGTTATTTTTTGTATTTTTAAAATGTCTTTATTCCACTTCAAGAAAGCATTTGATATTAATGTTATTTATTTTGAGTGTATGAAAAATGCTGCAAAACAGTAAGCACTGCGTTATCCCAAAGACGACAACGTAATGATAGAATGTTTTGTATTCCGCAAAAGGACTGAGAAAAATGTGGTCAACGTTTTGGCGTATGTAGAATGTAGGTGTTGGTGGAGCGATAACGTTTGGTGTAGCATTATAGGCAGAGAAACTATAAAGCCTTTTTTCTTTAATGAGCATCTTAGAGGGCAAACATATTTAATTTTTTTTGAAGAATCAATTGCTAATTCTTTAAAAAATAAACCATTGAAACCTCATGAGAACAATGTTTTTCCAACCTGATGATTACGCTGCAAATGTTTGTCAATTTCTTCATCAGGTATTTACTAACAAGGAGAATTGAGAGGTATCCTTTGTCCACAACCTACAAGAAACTGTCTAATCGCATTTTAAAGTGTTTTGTTTTCCGTTTATTGCAAGTATTTAACCTGCCCTGATTTTTTACTTATGGGGTAGAGTGAAAGACCTCGTTTTTTGATACCCCACGATAACAACAAATATGATTCAACACCCAGAAGAGACGCTATTTGCAGCATTTCTAGAGCGAAAGTAGAATCAGCTGTACTTATTAATTTGGGAATATTTGAAATAGTGTGTTCAAAAATGATAGTCTTAGTTTAAGCGCAGGACGTCATGTGAATAATAAGAGAATTTAATATGTATTATCTTTATATTTTGATTAGTTTACTAAAATTGGTTAATCAAACCAGGATTTATAATCCGAAAGTCTAAGTTTGCTCACCACCACCAAGTGACAAAATTTACATATCAAGCTTTTTGTTCGGAAAAACATTAAGAATTATCTATCGGCATACGTTATTTGAGTATTTCTGGAGATATTTCTAGTTTTTATTTTAAGGCTTCAACTATTTCTCTTTAACTTGATCCAATCTACAAACTTGAAGAATAATTTTCGCCATTTTTCGTGGTTACTGTTATTATTAAAATTTTTTTCCTAAACTGTAGCGATTATTAGTTTCTCCAGATACCGTCGGATGCATTTCTTAGCGTGACACCCGGTACATTTTTACCTCTGGAAGTTTAAGGAGCGTTTTAACTTTGTAGATAATGAATTAAAAAATAGTGTTTTAGTGACAGATGACAAAACTTTTTGGAAAGCAATCTACCAAAACAGTATTTTGTTAAGGAATTGAAGCAGCACATTTTAATAAAAGCACAATTTTCTGAATACTACCACATAACTGTAAACGCGACAAAGATCAGTTATATGATGAAATTGTATTTCTCATCTCATCTCATCAGCCTTATTCTTCGGTCTATTTCTGGACATAGGCCTCCCTCATTCTTCTCCATTTGTCTCTATCTTGCGCCTGTTGGATCCACATCAATCCTGCAGATCTTTTTATATCGTCTGTCCATCGCATTGGTGGACGTTCCCTAGATCTCTTCCTAAATAGGGCCTCCATTTTTTTGTATTGTTCCACCTTTTCATCCTTATATCTGGCCACATTGCCGGCGTAGTTCCACTTTAATTCTGCCATTGCCTCGGCAACGTCTTTTATTTTTGTTATGCCTCTTATCCAAGTGTTTGTTCTGTGATCTTTCAGTGTTATGCCTAACATTTGGCGCTCTATTGCTCTTTGTGTCACTCTTAATTTGTTCATCGAGTGTTTTGTGAGAGTCCACGTCTGAGCTCCGTATGTCAGAACGGGTAGGACACATTGGTCAAATACTCTAGAACGTAGATGCATCGGTATATTTTATTTTTTAGCGTCTTACTTAATTTCCCAAAGGCAGCCCAAGCCAGTCTTCTTCTTCTATAAATTTCTATTTTTTTATTTTCCCTTCCAAGTTTTATCATATGTCCTAAATAAACATAATTCTCCACTTCTTCCAGTTCTTGGTTTTAATTTTTATTTTCTGTTCTAAGGGAACTACTACACATAACTTTTGTTTTGTTAGATTCATGTTTAGACTGATTTCATTTGATGCTTTGTCCAACTCCGTTAACATATTCTGGAGTTGTTCAGCGAATCTGAGGTTGTTGAGTCTGTTTCTATTTATTATGATGCCTTTGTTATCTTGCCAATGGGTTGTTTGAAAACATCTTCTAAGGCATTCGTAAATAATTTTGGTGAGAGTATCCCCTTGTCTTATACCTCGTTTTATACTAATCGGTTTGGTGTTCTCATGCAGATGTATAGTGGACATAGCGTTCTTATATATGTTTTCAAGTAGCCTTATATATCGGTGGTCTATTCTGGCGTTTCTTAAAGACTTCATAATTGCCCAATGTTCTACTGTGTCGAAAGCTTTTGGAAGTCGACAAATGCTAGGTTTAGTTCGAAGTTGTACTCAACTGATTTTTCTATTAGCATTCTCATTGTTAATAGGTGTTCACTTGTACTATAGTCTCTTCTAAAAACCAGCTTGTTCGATTGGTTGATATTCCTCAAGTTTTTAGTTATGCGATTTGTGATGACTTTAGTGAATGTTTTATATAGTTGAGATAAAAAGGCTTATCGGTCTATAGTTCTCGAGGTTCGCCTGATCGCCTTTCTTATGTAATAATATCATGTTTGCATTATTCCAGGTTTTGAAATTTCTCCTTTTGATAGGCATATGTTAAAAAGGTCGAGTATTTTTGTTAAAATTTCTTCTTCTCCTTCTTTTATCATTTCAATCACTATTCCATCCTCTCTGGCGCTCTATTGTTCTTCATTTGTTTTAATGCATATCGTAGTTCTTCAGGTGTTATATCTGGCATTTCTTCTGAACCTACGTTGATTATTTTTCTCTCATTGGTTGTAGTGTTGTTTTGTTGTTTTTGTGAATTTTCTGTTTCTTTCATGATTTCTTCCAAGTTTCTTATCTCTTTTCCGTTTTTTGTCTGTTAATGTTATAATGTGTCGCTTTCCGTTTCGTCTAAGACATTTTAATCTCTTGTTTTCCTCTATTAATTTTTCCACTTCAATTTCGTAGTAGTTTTGTAGATCTTTTCTTATCATCCTTCTAGTTTCCTTTGCCATTTGTCTAAATTCTTCATATTTACCTTCCTTGAATAATTGCCTTTTTCTTTCTATTTTATTTTTAGTATCTTGGCTTAGCTTTTCTATCTTGGGGTTTCTTATTTTAGCAACATTTTCTCAGCTTGTTTCATTGCTTCTGTAATTATATCGTTCATTTTATTTATACATTTGATTTCCACTTTTCTTTTTCAATTGTTTGTTGAGCTCCTTTTCATATTCTGATGCATTTCGTTTTAATTCCTCTGTATGAATCTTTGTTATTTGTTTCTCAACTGCCGTCTTTGCGTTTTTGTGTCTATTGAAATTATTGCTCTTAAAGCGTGTGGTCGCTATTTATTAAATGAATTTAGGGTTGTTACATATTGTACTATGTGTTTTTCGCATGACAAGATATAGTCTATCTCATTTTTGTTTTAGATCTGGACTGATCCATGTCCACTTTCTTTGTTGTTTTTGGAGAAGAAGGAGTTCATTTCATATAGGCGGTGTGCTGTTAAAAACTCCAGAAGCATACCTCCTCTTTCATTTTTTTTCATCGTAACTGAAGTTTCCTATATATTCTTCATTTTCATCTTGCCTTTTCCTACTTTATTTACGAGATATAAATTCTCATTCGAATTAAAAAAATTGGCCCTAAGATAAAGTTTCTGTGTTTTTACCTTAATAAATTATTTTTATCCCATGACGTTTTATCAGCTTTGATTTGAGAGAGTCAATCAATGAGCTGTGATGAGTTGTCAAATGTTATACACTTGTTGTTATCAAAAGTACTTTCACTTTGTCTTAAAACCCACTATGTCAATAGATTTGTAATAAAAAATTTTGACATATGATGCTAAACTAAGATAAACGATAAAATCAATTGATCAGTTTTAAGCATTTATTTGTTTTGACCATTTCTGTTAAAAATTTTTAATTAAAAGCGTGAGCTGGTAAGAAAGTTAGGAGTTTGTCTCATAACTAAAAAAAAAAATGTTCTAATAGTCCAGCTAAGTACTAATTTAGAATTTAAGGTTATAATCATTAAATTTTAACAAAATTTTAAATATTTTTTAGATGTTTATGCTTATAATGTGTCATCATTAGGTGGTAACTCCCGAAATTCTATCCTCTGACCTGCACACGTAGCCAAATATGGCAAAAAACATCAAAAAACTACAAAATTTGGTATATTTTAACCTAAAACCTTATTGGACCTTCTTCTGCAATAGAACCAATTGACAATTTGAAAAAACTTGTGTGCTTCTTGTTAGTAATAAGAAACCAACATATAATAAATATTTACGCCATCTATTGTACGGAAGGCTCAATTGAATCTTTAAACAACTATAATTTACTTTTATCAACCAAATAACCAATAGGTTTGGTTCCAATTTGCATAAAACAGTTTTTCAATCTGTGACCGGGTGTTCTCATGGTGTTTTTTAAGGATTTTTTGTTATTAAATCTTATCATACCGACAAGGGCAAAGATTTGGGGTATTTTCAAAGCTAGTAATGTTCGATACACCTATTGAACGTCACCTAAATATAATTTAAATATAATAGAATCAAATTTGAATCATTTATTTCCAAAGAATAAGGATGACAAAAACGTGACATGGAAAAGGTAATCCTCTTCCCGACTTTCAACCAACATTATTTTTTATAAACAACTTTGGCTGTACAATTGTAGAATGTTTGATAGAAACAAGAAATGTGAGTTTTCATATACAAAATTCATATGAGCAACCTCTTACATCCTTAAAGATTGCCCAAAAAAAAGTTTTTATTTTTATTTGAAAATAATAAAGTTATAAATTTTAAAATAAGCCAACTTTTCATGTTATCAAAAAAGTTTTAAATAAATATTTTTGTGGTATTCTCGTAGGGAAAGAAAAAAAATTTTTGGAACTTTTCTCCTGTTTCATATTTATTTAAAACTTAATTTCAGAAAAATTAATATTGTTTTAAACAAATAAGGTCTTTTGTGTTTTTCTTGCAGGATCAATGAGAAAAATAATGTTTTATCTTATCAAGTACCTACACATCGTATAAATCATGTAGGTTAGAACTTTAGTCGAATTTATCTATTTATCATGTTAATATTTTATTGGAATCGTTATTTAATTTAAAATTAGTTTTAAATTATTAAATAAAATCAATCAAATATTGAAATTGTTCACCTTCAAGCGTTATACATGACTCAACGTCGGCGCACTGATACACGTACGTTTGCGGTCAAAAAATTTCAGCCTACCCGAATCATGTGATGTATTTGATATTGCATATTTTCCCTCAAAAATTGTTAATTCTACAAAAAAATTCTAAAATCTTATTTGATTAGAAAAAATCAAGGTTTCTGAAATGAATTTCTAAATGATGATGTATCAAACAAGAAAAAGTGTAGAAATTTTAGGAGTGGCTTTTTCTTCCTCTTGGAATTATACAAGAATACCACAATGCTTTTCGGTAGCAAGAAATTTTTGTATGAAAGACCCACATTATTTTTGACAAAAACATTTTTTGCACTTATTTATTTGTCCTGTATAAAGAATATCGTTGATAGTTCAGTGATAGTTTTGAATTATAGAGCGATTGATGTGGTGAACCAAAACAAAGGCATAAAAACAGTGTTATTATTGAAATGTGTACTAAAGAAAAATAAATTTGTGCAGAAATTTGGATTAAATTTTTTAGTATCAGAGCATAGTTTTTTTCCAACGACAGCTACTTTGGAGATGTAAAGTGTGCCCTCAAAAAACAGTAAAAACTTTATTCTCCTAATAATCATATTTCCATAATAAAAAGTTGTAGAAGAGCAAATCCTTTTGTTGTAAATTTTATGAAAAAGACGACTTTGTTTCAACAATAAAATTGAAAAAATATTGCAAATAAAAAAAATATTATGGATGAAAAACTAAACTTGGCTACACGTAAGACAAATCAAAATTTTGAACGATATATCATACAGAATCTTTTTAAAAACAAATTATGATGAAAGTGAAAGTTACCGTAGAAGTAATCATAAACAAAAATGGTAAGAGTAGGAAACCTTTATCGGGGTAGTATTTTTTTGTAGAAGTCTAGATACTATTTTTCCCCAAGGAAAACTGTGGTATTAGCATAAAATCCTATGTGGATCTTATTCCTGTTGCCAGTCAAAATTTTTATACTAATATTGTCGCAGATAGCACTATAGAGGAAGATATTGAGGGCTATAATAAAGAATTAGACTTTGTAACATAGTATATTACTTCTTTTAAACATTTTATATTGTTGATTCCAATTTATTTTTTTTTTAGTTTCAGTAAAGTTATTTTTACGAAAAGAAACCAAGTGGTTCTTTTTTAATTTACTCAACATTCGTAACAATGTTTGCCATACATTATGCTTGTATGGTATTAAAATATATGTGTATTGTTTAAAATAAGAAGGATAGCGTTTGATTAAAGAATTTAATTTTATCAAAATCCGTTTTTTCTAAAATCACTTTTTCTTCTCAATTGGTTTTTAGTTTTTTATTGCAGAAGGGTGTACAATTACTATTAAGACTGCGGAAAGTAGTATAAATATAATGAACAATAATTGTAGCGTTTAGAAAGTTTTGAATAATAAGCTTGTATCAATGAAATTGTTTGCAAACAAATTATTTTATATTTTAATTGCGTATTTATATTTTGAATAAAACTAAAGTTAAAAAACAATGTGTAGACGTGAATAGAACACAATGTACCTACATTGTTGTATTTCAATCTACTTTATTAAATGTTGACTAATTATGCCATTTCAACGTTTAGTAGTTTACAAAATAGCTAACTATAAATAATCTGTTCTTTAAAACGTTAACAAACATAACTGTTGTATTTGTTTTTTAAATTAAAATTTACTCTAATTTAACTTTCATGACAGGTATATGCTGCAGGGCTTCAAAAACAATAAATTAAAACAACAAGTTCTGAATAAACGAGGAATAATTGCTTCACTGCTATCGGTTTCAAAAAGCAAAACACCTGAATTTAGAATGTTATAATTTTTTCATTTCGCGTTTCATTGTTTTGAAAGTCAATAAATATCAGATTTGTAGGTGGGCTTCCTCGGCAGTTATTTATAAATAAATAAAAAAACGAGTTGTTTTTTTTTTTGCACTTATCATAAGAATAGTTTGAAGTTGTGTAGCTTCAATATATGAAATTTTAAACAGTAATGCATCCAACCTAGGTGAATGAGTTAGTAATTACAAATACTCTAAAAAAGTTTTCAAACTTTAAAAATAAAGAATATACCTTTTATCAGTACCTGCTAACTTTTTTAAAAATACAATTTTATCTGTTTTGACAGAACCAAATTGTAGATATGAATTGATAGTAAATAATCATGAACAAATTAATTTATTAATTACATAATTTTGTGCTAATTAATAAAAACTTTAATCACACACGGCAACGGAGACAGCAATACATTTTTATAAGTTAAGAGGCTAGTAAGTATGGGATTTTTTGCTCCAACAATCCCTGTTAAAAAAAAGTGCGTTATTTTTACATCACTGAGTTTAATATTTTTTTAATGTAATTATGTAGTTTATGTTACTGTATGTATTGGGAATAACAAATAACTATGATAAATTAAAACCAAGGTAAACAGTTACAATAAATAACAAAATTAAAAATAACAAAGGTACTTATGTCTATTATGATATGAGTTGTAATAAAGTACTTACAATTAACAACAATAAAAAACAAAAATCAAAAACGTTTCGCGTCTTAATGAATGATTGTCAAACTTTCACTTTGAACAATTGGAAAAATTACTTACTATAGAATCCTCCTACATGTCATTAAAAAAGAAATTTTTAGTTGTTTTTAAATTAATACAGCTACAATGGAAAAAATTGTGGACTACAATTATAATTAACAAGAAACTGATGTGACTAATAAAACATCGTTTTGTGACGAGATTATTTTCTAAATAATTGATATATTGAGAAATTTCCTCCCTACAGTATAGGCCGTCGTGTTTACGCTAATGCGTCTGAATATGCATTCTTATATTGGGCAGTTTGGGATTTTACCTGTTTAGAGTTGCCTGTTTGATTTGGTATCCGTGTATTCTGAAATTGACACATCGTGGGCTCGCAAAAATGATACGTTCTTTTCCTATTAAATCTTCGTTGTGAAAGGGTGTCCTTGGAAAATGCTGTCTAAAAAGTTGTAAGTGAAGTAAAATTGTCCCATTCTAATAAGAGAATAAATTTTCGGTTACGATTCTAGTGCAAGTACCGTTCTTTCTTTTACTTTTCTTTGTTTTAATAAAATATTTGTTTTTACGGGTTTTATTAATTTTGGGCACCTTTTTTTTTGTTGTGTGTTTCCTTTTATTTTGGTCGTTTGTTTGACGTACTCCGTTTTAATTAGTCGATGGATATTGGATGAGGTTGTACTGGCAATATTAATAATCCAAAAATTATAACCTATCGAAGTGGATATCACACCACCGTTGGAATTTACTGGAAAACTTAGTAAACTAATTACAAAGTCAATTATACTTATATGGTTAATCAACTTTCCCGGAGGCCATCGTCGAGTCAAGGCCACCACTCAAGATAAGCCGGTTATCTAATCATTGGTAGCAGCCCAGCAACTGTTATCAGTGGAGTCCAGTTTGGTTTGCTTTTCTTTGTGGATACTCAAATACTAGATTTGGATACAGAGCTGTTATCTCTACCGATTAACTGTCGAACACGGAAGACTTCCTAGTTACACGAGCTAAGTTAATTCTTTATGCATGCCATTAATTAATTTTGTCGCGTTATATGTATTTGCATCGTGGTTGAAAGTTTAACAACGTACCTTTTGGCGCCTATTCTTAACCTTATGTAAGCTCGAAGGATCCTTTAAGTACAATTAATTATGTGCGCTCTGAACTTATTTAAATAATCCGGTCCGGTACTCGTCGTTAATTGTTATTAAGTACCTTTGGAACCATATTTTGTCGTGCGAATCACGTGTAGGGATTCATTAGTGTTCACGACTGTCAAATAAGCTAACCTATTTGGGGGTGTTAGCGCCTCGAATTTATATTTGTACTTTTAACTTGCTCTTGTGCATGAGTAGTATTTGATAACTATATATGCTATTGATTTTATTTGATATTGTCTATTGGGATATTTATGTGTTAAATTAAACTATACAGATTTCTATGCACGTACGGTCTATCTCTGTATCTATGAGTACCTAGTGGCTCTAGATATTTCTTTTACATAATCCTAGGTGACGCCTTATAAATTTTCCGAGCAGTGTAGAGGCCTTTTTGTAAACGATTTTTATCCACCCACGACCACTTCCGACTAAGAAAAGCTGCCGGAGGTCATCGAACACTGCTATATATTTATTTTCATTGTTTACCAATAAACCGTAACAGTTTTACGATGCGAAATGTTTTTCTGTCCCTCCTCTAACAGAAAGGTCTGTTGATATTTTTTAGCAAAGAAACTATTAAAATTAAAAACAATGTGTTTAGCAGGGATTGTTGGTACGAAAGAAATCGTTTTTCAACTTATACAATTACTGTCTCGTTTGCCATGTAAGATTAAAGTTTTTATTAATTGGGTCAAAGGTATGTAATTCATAGGTTTAATTTGTTAATTATTATTTAGTATCTATAATTTGGTTCAGTTGAAACAGAAAAATTTCTATTTTTTAAAAAGTTAGCAAGTTCTGATAAAATTCACTTTTATCAAAAATTTAAATAATTTTGAAAGATTTGTAATCCGGTTTATCTAGGATGAATGCAGTTAAAATTTTATCTATTTTAAGTAAAAAATAATAAAGTTAATGACTTCAAAGTGCAAAAAGCAGTCAGTTTTTATTTATTTATAAATAACTGCAAAGAAGTTTATCTACAAATTTGATATTTATTAACCGCTAGTATATATTTACAAGACACATTCAAGTCTCAAAACAATAAAACGCCAAACCAAAAAATTATAGCATTTTAATTTCAGGTGTCTTATTCTTTTGAAATCATTGGTAGTGAAAATGTTAGTCGGGGAGGGTTGGATCGTCTGTAATACCAAAAATAATTTGGCAATTACATTTTTAATAGTAACCTAAAAACATTACAAATACTTAACTGCAAACGAATAGAAGTTGTTAGAGTTGACATACGAAGCTAATTATTGTATCCTTTTTTTGGTTTTTAATTGTTAATTTGAGTCCGGATTAGATTTTTTAATCCAAAACTTTATTTAAGTTTTGACGAAAACACCATCTTTTAATAAAAATTTAATGAACACCAACAATTATTAGCTAAAGTTATCAAAGATATGAAAAATTTGCTAATGTCAAGACATAGCCACACCATATCTAAAAACTTTATAATCGCTCGGTATTAGCTCATAAGTTTTAATGTAATAATAGCATGTTCAACATAGGTACAGTTATCGTCACTGAAAATTGACATGTTCAGATAGAAATTGTTGGGTGTGGTCAGATTCTAAGGAAAAATCCTTATTTATGATCGTGAAATAAACATTTTAATCTTCCAGGTAAAGAACTAAATTTTTTTTTACACTTTTTTTATTCACTTTTCACATACTGAAAACTGAAAGCTTTGCTTATTTTTTTGGTTTTTGTAGTATATTATTTATTTTTGTTTCCACTTGAGATTAAAACCAATAACAAATTATATTCTTACATTGAAGTTAATTTAAAAAAACGACATTTCAAAATTAATACTGACGAATTTATAATTAGTTTGAACTAGGGTCGCTTTCGTGACCATAGTCAAGGGCCACTTTGCGTCGATGGGGTTACCGCTTCGCAAGAAACTCAAGCCGCTTAGTGATTTGTACACTAAATGTTTTACTCAAAAAATAGTTTCAATGCGATTTTGAAAAAGGCACGGCTCGCTTCGCTCGCCAAATTGTGAAAACCCTAGGCTGGCGCCGTTTCACGTCGATAGAGTTGCCGCTCGTGCGTTGTCTTTTCTTGGTGTCGTTTTAAAAAGAAGATATATTGTAAATTGCCGAGATATAATTCCTTAAAGTTAGGGATGGAATTTTTGTTTTTGGAGGGTAGGTACTTCCGGTTCCCGACGTTTCTTGTTTTCCAAAAAAAGTTTAATGCTTTTGGCTTTTGATATGTTTTGATGTCAAAAAACTTTTCAAAAATCGCGGCCCAATTAATTACTTCAATTTTTTAAAAATCCGTAGCTCTAGATGATATCTACAAACAACCGCGATAAAATTAAAATTATTTTCGAATCAGAATCCGTAAAATGCGAAAACACGAAATCAAAGTCGAACCAACGCTACCACGTCGCGTTTGTTATCGCCAGGTGTTCTCCCACAAGACGTCGTTACTTGCTATGAGTGAAAAGAAGGCCAATAGTGCTTGTTAAACAGAGGCTCTCTGTACGTGCAATATTACATGTAGATATTTACTCCTTACGCAAAAAGAACAATAAAACTTATGGAAGAATTTAAGACCACTCAAATTAAATTTTTTCATCGGATAGCTTTTTTGATTGAATATTGCATTATTATTATTAGAAATGGTTGCAATTGAAAATTTAAATTTCTGGTTTATCGATAATGTGGTTCAAGTATAATAACAAAATTTGTAGTAGTTACAACAATAAAAACAGGCAATTAAAAATCTATTACTTAAATGTTTTGTGAATGGGGATACGGGAAATGCACTTTGGTGTTTAAAGTTAAGTCTATTATTTTAAATATTAAAGTACCATTTTAATGTTAAGGAATTAAAATGGTTTTAAAATCTCAAGGGATTTAAAGTAAAATAAACATGCTGTTTCCATAGCAACATGGAGTAAGCCACTGGATCTGCGTACACTTAAACGTGTCTAATTTGAACTTATAAAATTTATTTTGTGTAACTGATGTTCTACTATGATATTTATAACATTTTTAAAGAGCGTATTTTTTTTAAACAACTGCAAAATTAAAATTATAAAATAAAAAAGCCCATTGCTATTTGTCCGTGTTTTTATACACGAGATGTCGCAAGACATGCAGTTCAATTAATTTTTTTTATTTTTGTATCAATTTAATTTTTTCGAAGTTGTAAATTATACCTGGCAGGAACTGGAGAGCATACAACAATGCGCTCAGGAAATTAACTTTGCCTAAGGATTAACAAAGCACTTTAGTCCCTTTGTTACATAATATACTATTTAAACAAATTAAAAATAAAAAAACACAATTAGAAAACATATTATTAAAATTCTATTGAATAATGCTGCTGCTCAAGTACTTTGAAAAAAAGTCCTTCTATTGCTCTGTGTCATCGTTGTAAATAGTTTTCCTAATTGTCTAATTGCATTCATAGCATGTACAGAATTTACTACTTTACTTGAAGATCAAAATGTTTATTGCACAATGATAAATAGGGTTTTTCCCTTAGACTGTGACCACACCCTACAAATTCTACCTGGACTACTGTACAAGACGTAATACAGTTAAAATTTCATACATAACCTTTCTACACGAAACAACTTTTCAATTCACAAAGCAACAATTCAATAAATTTTAATTACTTTGTTATAAAAATAAAATAAAAAGTAAACATTGGATACAGACGTGAATATATAATTCAGGGGTTGTTCGTGTCATTTATCAAAAACACAACTTTTTAAATTGTCTAAAACTTTAGTTTGTTTAGATTGAATTGATTAGCGGTGATATACGAAACTGTCATTAGCATAATACATCAACTTAAGCGTTTTTTTTATATCTCGGCAACGATTTACAGAACATTCCATTTCCAGGCGGTTATTAAAAAAACGGCCCAATGTTTTGTTTTCTAAATAATAGGGTAGAAGATGATATTCATTTTTAGGTTTCTTGTATCACAAGTTTTTAATACCAATATGTTAATTCGAAACTTAACATACCGGGTCATTAAAACTGGTTGAAAACTCAGCAGAAATTTATTTTGAATAAAATTCATTTAAAAGTAAATAGCTTGCTTTTTCGTAGGCTCAAAGAAAAGTATTACATTGCAACATAAAAACTCATAAGCATCAACGCAATTTTAAACAAATATGATTGTTGAGGGTGTTTACTTGATAACTACGTTACTGTAGAAACAACTCCTACTAAAATATATAAATTTTTAAAAAACTCAAAATCAAAATTTAGATTTTATTGCAGTAGTTTTCGTTCGTATATTTTATTTAAATTCAACAGCGTCTCTTTACGTAATTAGTCATCTTTGAATAAAATTAATTTCTTATTCTTACGATTCCCAACGTGTAAAATTTTAAATATTTCGAGAAACTAATAATTTAATTTTTTCAATCTTAAAGTTGTCTTTTTTATACAAATACTTGTAACCCTAATTTTTGTGATCAAAGTACCAAGTAGCACCAAATATTTCAATAACATTATATGAATGTAATTCTAATATTTGTGTTGTGTGTAGATTCAAATTTTTGAAATATTTTGTATACCAATATTTATAATATTTACACAATTTAGAAATAAATATTTATGTATGATTATTTAAAATAATTATTCCATATAATTTAAGACATATTGTATTTTGAAAAACAAATATGTTGAAGAAATATTCAGTAAATATTTATTTAATCATTTGTAAAAATATATAAAATAATATTTAGTAAATATTAACTATATATTACTCTTTGGTATTATCACGAAAGCAAGTATAATAATAAAAGCATTTGTGCTGGCGTTACTCATAGTTCGCAGCCGAGGACTAGGATATCCCTTAGACCCATAAAAGAAAAACATGAGCAACTAAACTTTAAGTTGTGTTTATGTTTGAACCATATTGAATTTTCCATCGGTCAGTATACATTGAGATCCCTGACGTGAGTGTTTTTGTAAGTGTGAAGTAAATCGAATCAAAAAAAGGATAATTAAAAGTTCAAGAGCAGGACAAACAAGTAAAAAGTGCAGGAGCAGGACAAACAGTAATAAATAAGTATGTTTTGTTTTCAATTTTATGTAATAAATAATTTGTCAAATTTTGTATCACAGGTGTATCTAATTTAAGTGCTAAGCGCCACTTTGTTAGCGGTTTTTATCTCCTTCTTTTACAAACCCTTTCTTTTCTTTTGTGTGATGAATACTTGGCCGCTTTATTTTATGTTATTGGGATATACCACATTTGTTCATAGTAATAAAGAGCCTTGACAATTAAAATGACTTTTTACTGGCCGTGATTGTGAACACAATTATTAACTCTTACTAAATAAACTCAAGGGTTTTATTATTTCTTAATAAACAAGAATTAGACAGACCCTAAAGACCATAAACAAAAGCATACTGCAATATTTAATTTTATATAAAAACTCAATTAAACATATTAAAAAACCTGTTAAACCAAATATCAAGGTATTACACATTTTTTAAAAACAAAACAAAAATTTTAGTCTATTTTGCAGTCATAATTAAAAAAAATATGAAGGTACAGCACGCTGATCCAAATACCATCAACTTGGAAAAAATTGCGAGGGTCCAAATTAAACTCAAAAACCAAAATCATTCCACAATTCTAAGCTCCTATAGACAACTTCAAACAAAAAATTAAACGAAGACAATATAAAAAGACTATTTGATACAAGAGAACAAATTCTAGTTACTGGTGGCTCAAATTCAAAAAATACTGTATGGGGCTGCCGCGCAATTAATCCAGAAGGCATCAAATTAGTACATCTTTCCTCTAACCACACTTTTCAGATTTTGACACCTGACGAGTACACTACTACTTTCCTTTTGAGCAGACCATCAGCATGATATTTTGGACATTGTCTTACATTAAAATATAATAAAACAACTCAAACAAAGAGCAATACCGGAATTAAACTCAAACCACCGACCAGTGTTAGTAACCTTTTATGTACACCCTAATATCACAACCATGAGTTAAGCTAATTAACGGACCGATAAACCTTTCGTGAATGCTGGACAAAAACTTAGAAAACCAAGCACCCTTCAATATTGTAGAAAATATAGATACAACAATACTTAATATTACGACATCAATAACAGAAGCTGTATACTCATTAAAATTAAAATCGGCAAGACGATATCTACCGATTACAACTATCCTCTAAACGACGTCATCAATCTGATTAAAGAAATAATGTAGCAAGAACAAGAAACCGGAAATAAAACATTGAGCCTACTTGCCTGCAGAAGTAGCACAATTTGCTTAAATGGAAAGCTTCAGGATACGATTTAACCCCAAACATAGTAATTCAACACCTAACAAAAATTTGTCTAGTTTACCTAGCTTCATTGTTTAACAATTGTCTACGGAAAGGCTACTTTCTTAGACAATGGGAACATGCACTCATCCTTATGTTCGCCAAACCAGGCACAGTCAATGGTTTTAGGAGAGGACATTCAACATCCCATCAGCTCCAACGCATCAGTGAAATAATTTTTACAAGTTTTGAAAACAAAAATTATACCACAGTCGCATTTCTAGAAATAGCACAGGCATTTGACAAGGGCTAGATTGATAGCCTAAAAATGATCGTAGACCTATCTACAGGCAGTCATCTTTCCTTTCTAGAACATAGAACGTTTGCAGTAAAAGTGAACTCCGAAATATATCAAACCGAAGATTTGCGGGCAGGAGTACTTCAAGGTAGCATTTTAGGTCTACTTTGCTTCAATATGTATATATCAGACATATCGACAGTTACAGCATTATTAACCATCTACGCGGATAATACATCAATAATCACTCAGGACTCAACCTAGATGTAGTGAATTGCAAAGTGCCATCAATAACATTAACAAATGGTTTAAAAAACTGAAACGTAAAAATCAATCCTACTAAATGCGAAACCAAAATCTTCTCATTGAGAAAATAATAAAGTCTTCTGTTAATCCTTATAAAAGAGGTAATGTAAATGAAGAAAAACACTATCGTTTTAATTTTTGACAACGTTTTTAACTTTCATGTGCACAAATACAAGTTATGTGATAAACACTTCTATTTTAAATAAAGGTTGAGAAAGCCCTCACTTTTAGAATGCAAAAACATTGCCAAAAATTAAAACCATAGTGTTCTCTTTTATAAGGATTATCAGAAAACTTTAAGAAAAACATACTCAAGAAAAAAATATTACGAAAAATAATAAATCCACCACGGAAAATCCATACCTTGGAATCTAAAGGATGAAACCTACAAATCCTTTGGAGTTTGTTTAGATACTTGACTGAAACTACCACTTAAATCAAAACTTATCCAAAGCATCAATTAACTAAGGCAACTTTAGCCCTTGATAAATTGAAACCCTTTATTTAAAATAGAACGTACAATATTATTTTATAAGACTCTCTTAAGGCCGTTGTATACCTTAGTCTAGTTTGGTCAAACACAACTAGTACCAACTTACAAAAACTACAAAAATTTCAGAACAAAATTCTCAGAATGGCAGTTAATGCCCTCTGGTTTATCTGCGACAACCAGCTTCACTACGAGTTAGGAGTATACAAGACTACATACTAGATAGTACCAAAAGTTTGTTAAAAATACAAATGCGTGTAACGATGCAACATATTACAACCTATACCAAAAAAATATACACACGAGGTTAAACCTTATAGACAATATTGATATTTGTTCAAAAAAACGGTTTCCCAATGGCTACCACGGACCAGGAAATAAAAATCGGTTTTCCTGTTTTTATCAACAGCAAAAGGGCAGGCAGGAAAAATCCAGCACAACTAATAATAGGTATGCTGTTCTTAAAATATTTTGTAATTGCTATTACTATACTATTATATTAGTTTTGTTTGTACCGGTGACCCAATAAGACTGTTCCTCGGCCATATCTCGGGAACCGTTCGTCGTGTGACTTTGGTGTAAAAAAATTAGATAAATCGGCTATGAAGAATCGCAGGAAAATATTATCAAGTTTTAAAAATGACCATCAGAGGGCGTAACTGCCATCTTAAATTTTTAAACTGCATTTTCTATAAATTTCGCATAATAAACAAAAAAATTTTTTCACATTTGTAAAGAGAATCAGTTTTTTTTATCATTTTCGTAAAAACAATAGTTCAGTTATTTCAAAAACAAAGATGGCGGGGGTGTTCAATTGTTTTGCAATAACCTGCTTTAACTTCTTAACGGTTTGACCGATTTTAACAAATTTGGTATCGTTGAAAGAGCATTTCTTATGCAATAAGAATCAATATAGTTAATTTAGTTGAATCCTTCTTCGCTAGGGCGCTAGTTTTAACACCATGACCCAAGTTTAAAAAATCAAAAAATCAAATGGAATGATATGACTGGATCTCTTTACAAATGTGAAAAGACATTTTGTTTATTATGCGAAATTTATAGAAAATGCAATTTAAGAATTTAAGATGGCAGTTACGCCCTCTAGTGGTCATTTTAATACTTGAAAATATTTTTCTGCGATTTTTCATGGCCGATTTACCTAATATTTGTTTACACAAAGTCATACGAGGAACGGTTCCCGAGATATGGCCGAGGAACAGTCTTATTGGGTCAGCCGGTACAATAGAATTTTTAAAGAATATCAATTTGATTTTTTTCTATTTATTAAATATCGGAGGCAAAAATTATCTTCATATAAAACACAGTACTGAATATGATATAAAAAAACATCAACTTTCACAAGGACTCGACTCAGTCTTATTCATTTCAATATTTAGATAGTTTTGTGTGACCTTATAATTAAAAAAGAGGAAATCTCAATTACCATCATAATTTAATATTTTATTATGTAGTTTGTAGTGTTTTTATGTTATGTAGAGTTTAACTATTTGTATTATGTAATAAATATTGTTTATATAACTTATCTATTAAAAATCTTTTTTTTGTAAACACAAACCAAAAATACAAAAAATTTGGAATACATTTTTACCTCTTTTTGTAAATTGATGTAATATTATTGTATTATTTACATATACTACAAGAGTATAATAAAACGTATGTTTCTAGCAATTCTCGAAAATATTTTTAATCTAATTTAAATGTTCAGAAAATGTTATTTGAAAACTTAATTTAAATATTTTTTATAAAGCGCTTTAAAATATTTGATAAATAATTGCTCAAAATATTCGTGTGAGATTTACTTCAAATATTTTATGTATGTTTACTTAAAATATTTGACAAATATTTTGTTAAGATATATTCTAATGCATATTATAGATATTTTGTGTTGCTTAGGGAACTAGGTTTCTTTAAAACATATTCACTAATTGCGAACACAAAACTAAAGTTATCTTTCACATTCTAAACGACGACCAATTTAAGCGTCCAATAAGAAATTAATGGAATATTTCAGAAACTCAAAACATACAAGCGAACCGATTTTAACACGCCAAAAACAAAAAACAAACACTGGGCACCAAAATTTTTTAAGCAATTTTAATTACGCTATTATTTTGGTTAGTCTGCTAATTGTTCGGCTTTCGGAAAGGCATTTCGACAATGTTACTCATGTGGAGGCGTTGAATACTACAGTAAGTTTAAACTTGTTTACACAGTTTATGTTCACAAGAATAAATAATAAATAAACTTGATAAACACCTTAAAGTCCACAACAATCAAATTTTACAGTTGTTGAACAACAGTATCGATGTGTGTTACTTAGCAAGAAATAATTTGGAATTTTTGAATATCGTTAAACGAATAAAAACTGTCGTTTGAGTTGTCAGTCAATACCTTTTCCTAATGTTTCTATTTATTTAACAATATCGTACATTATGAAAATGTTTAAAATTCAGAGGTGTGATTGTTATCATTTGTTAACAATTTTCTATTGTGGAGACGGATGGAGGCTAATAAGTTTCGTTATTTTTTTAGTAAAAAACGTAGGTCACCGTTATATATAAATATGTATGATACCTTGCTCACGCTGAGTTTTTTATTTGAAGAATAATTGTTTTATCAAGACGAGGGTGTCATTAATAAAATAGTGTTTGCGCAAAAACTAATTACAAACCAAAATTTGAAAATTATTTTTGTATCATTAAAGCTGTCAGTCATAATACCAACAAACACATAAAATTTTAATTGTTGATAAATATGACCTAAAAGTAATTCATTCTCGTTCAGTTGCAAGATCAAAATTTCAATAGTCTGTTTAACAACGGGGAGAGTGCAATGATCATTTAATATATATATATATATATTTATTTTAATAAAATAGACAATTTATTAAACTTGTGTAAATGTTTAAAGTCAAAAGGACCTGTCTCTCTAGTCTACCTGAAGAAAGAAGGGTAGAGAAAATCCCAAGAACTATACAAACTCAAAATACAAGTAAGTGCCCATGTAGGAAACTTTATCAGTATAAAAATAAACACATTTCAAATTTAAATACAAACAAATACAATTACTTACATGTTACTGTAAATAAAGATTATTGGTGCTAGAAGAAAATAACAACGTAAGTCTTCGAAGCATTGAAAAGACGTGATTGTTAGCAAAATATTGTAACGGTTGTAGGTTACAAATACATAAAAGAATAGACGGCTCTAGCGGTACAACCTAAATAAAAAGAACAATACTATTGAGCTCGAATTAACGCACTAAATTCCTGGAAGAGATAAGAGTTATCGCAACAGTGTCCGGCTTCGTCGGTAGAGTTGGGGGTTCTTAAGGAAACTGAAAAGAAATAAACTGTTGCGTAATGTAGCGCCACCTGCTGAGTAATAAATAGAAATAAAACCGACCAACAGGAGTACAACTTGGTTTTACTAAAAGATTTAACACGTTAAAACGAACACAATATCAGGGAGAGACATAGACAATTTAAATATAGCAAATAACAACTTAAAAATACTAGGAGTAATTATATGTGAGAAGTAAACGAGACTGTTGCATAAAGTTTTACGGGCGTTAGGAGCAACGATTTAATTAAAGCTCGTAATTAATGTATTCAATTCAGATAAGTTTTATAGTTACATCCCAAATTTAAAGAGAACGTACCAATTTAAGAATGGTTTGTACGAAAACTTGACGTACACGTCACTTACACAACGGTGCCTTAATATTAACTTAAACTCGGAAGAAACACGATAAACAGGTCTCGTCAACCCAAAAGGCCTTTTGTTTTTAACGTCGCCCCCGTTATCTACAGCGTCTAGCTCTGTTGGAGTCAATCTAAACAAAACCGAGTGTCGGTAATCGAGTTCACCTTGACTAAAAACTTACTTTAGTACTAGAGTTATAAGACCGTTCGATGTCACGTGTACGTGAGCTTCTTATGCATTGATATTGAGTAGGATAATTAATCATTAAAACTTAGCTGTGTTCTAGTAGTATGCAGCTCCGAGAATAAACGTTGCAGTTGACAATTAATACAACCTCGAAAGTAACCAAACAAATAGTAAAAAAGGCCTACTTCCGGTGTAAATTGATCGGATTTATCTTTCCGCACTCAATTGTGGTGCAATTATTGAAGCCACGTTGAAATTTCACTTATATTTTATTTGCTTCATGAGCCACCGTCAACCACCCAAGAGGAAGTGAAAAGTGCCAAGATGTCGACCCGTCGTTTAGTTAAGAAATCCGTTCACCAATAGGAAAAATCGCTGTAGCGCGGTAGATTTGATTTCCGTCGTAACGCGCAACCTACGCTCTACGTTTTTAACACGTCTTACGGCTTACGTTCAGGTTCAAAAATTTAGAACCGTAACAATATATCATCACCAACGGTCTTTTATAAATTGCATTTAAAAATTAAATTAACTCAATTGTGTGGAGCCCTCACTATGATTCACATAAAAAAAATCTATAAACCGTACAGAATAGATTCTTAAGGCTGTTCTTTCAGGGAGCTATAAAGTTTATGTAAATTTATCTCGCTTATTTTTAGAAATGTTTTCCTGTTTTTGCACAAACATATAGCTAATATTATTATTTATGTCGTGTTTAATTAAAACGTAAAATAATAGAAAAATGGATTTCCTTATAAGCCCAAATTTTGAGTCCTGCGCGACATAGATAATAATTTTCTGACAACCCTACTTTTTTTTTAATTTTTACTTAAAAATCAATGAGAAAAATTAACATTAAGTAAACAATAAATACTGAAAACTCTTGGAGAATTGTGAAATGAATGTACTCGCGGGCGAATTTTTCTGAGCGCAACAGGCCAGACTTGGAAGCCGATTAATATTAATAGATAAATAATATATTGTTGAATTGTTGATGTCAATCTTTTTTGTACATTACGTGCATTTTAAACAGTTTTAGAAACAAAAAAAACAACAAATAGGTATTTATGTAACACGAAATAAAAATAGTGAACCGCCTACTAGAAATCTGAAATTGTCCCGAGTGATAGAACAGCCTTAAAGCACTTATATTATAAAAACATAATAACTGGTCAATACGACAAAGGAACTATAGAAACTTTGGGTTAATCAAGTTCTTAAAAAAAATTCTTTTTATGTACAAAGAGTAAAATTATATAACAACTTGCTTAATTAATTAAAACAGGAGAAAAACATTTATTCATTTAATAATGTTGATGGTATCATTCACTTGTTTAAATTATTTAAGAACTCCAGATAGTCAGGGCACATCTGGACCTTATTCGAAGGAAGGGATCAAAAGCACACTCTTAGATCCTGTTAAAAAACATCGTTTTGCTACCACAAGGGTAGTTTCATCAGGCCAGTGCCAGGATTATATGAGTCATTGTCGAAAAATTGTCAAAAACGGATCGAGGTTGATTTTTTAATAATTTCTCGATTAAATTTAATCCAATTAATTAAACGTTTTTGATAAGTATAGTGTTATATTATGTGTATGTGTGTTCTTTCAAATAAATGTTGTTTATAATTTAATTATACACAAGTTTTGTTTAAACAATTTTTTGATCCGATAAGTAATTACTGAGATATAACAGTCACGTGACAATAATTGTTGTAACAATATCTCCACCAATATCAATTTTACAAAAAGTTGAAGTAAAAAAGATTTTAAACATTCTATTGTCTATAGCTTTTGTTTGAACCATTTTTCTTCTAAACGCAATTTTATTTTCGATTATCGGGGCGATGTGGAGTTCTGCGGTAAACGCTTATTTTCAAATTTTTGACAATATAACTCAT
This sequence comes from Abscondita cerata, assembly GCA_030710515.1. Lineage (NCBI taxonomy): Eukaryota > Metazoa > Arthropoda > Insecta > Coleoptera > Lampyridae > Abscondita > Abscondita cerata. The sequence goes on from JALBCR010000974.1 coordinate 45,488, forward strand.
TTAATTCTGACACTAGTCTGATGAAGCTCACACTGTGCTATCAAAACTTTGCATTTTAACTGAACTTGAGAGTGAGGGTCCAGACGTGCCGTTACTATCTAAACATCTTAAATAATTTATTCATAAATTGTATAAACAAATTGTTTTGGGAAGATTGTTTGTGCCGAGGCTAAAGACGTACCTTGTTCGAAGCTTGTGTCTGTGACATCACATGCGCGCTGATACAGAGGAACCATAGCAGATCGGCACGTATTATAACATTGTCAAAGTTATTTTGATAATTGTTTTTAAAGAACAATGCTTTATTCTTATTAGGAGCCCTTCAAATGTTGTCCGTTACTAATAATTTAAAACGAGTTGTTCACTTCATTAGCCGACAAAGCGTTTTTAAAACTTATATTGCAATGTTAGCTTTTAATTTAAAGTTTTCTGTGCACTGTGCACAAATCCCAAACAGAATTCCAATAAGAATGGTTAGAATGAGATTTAAAGTAACAAATTGTACATGTATTTTCTCTAAAGGTATAGGGCAAAATTTCGCTGTGTCATGAAATTCGCTACATTTGTAATATGGAAATATGACTTATTCGTGTATTTTTTTCTTACTGTTCTACTTTAAACCCACCAAAACTTTCATTATTGTCATCAAAATTTGGTAAATTAAATGAATTGGCTTTTTGATAACTCAACTACATTGAAAATAACGTTTATTAAGTAAGTAACTTACTTATATAGAAACTTTCGATCTGGTTATTTGATATTATTAATATTTACTGTGTTTTGAGAATGGCTACGGCTTACAAATTCAAATCGTTCAGCGCGAATGTGACGTCAAGCCAATAGGAAAGCGTTATACAGCACGTGCTATTATATAAACTTCAATCTGGAATGTTTTAAATGTTATTGTATATAATTCAAAAATCTTTTGCTTTGTTTTTATTTGTTTTTGTCATTATTTTTCCTTATCCGAAAGCCTTGCTGCTACATATTTTTAAGTCGCTAGAAATATAAAAAAAAATGTTTTTAAAATTGTTCAATTTAATTAGTAAGTTCTTTACGATTGGTCAAGCTAAAACCTATTAATTTAATTTCTATTCCACCTGATTTTTTTTTCTTTTAACTACATTGTTACATTTCTGAAATTCAAATTTACACTTATTCAGGAACACCCTGTATTTAAAATATAATTCAAAATTTTGAATTATAGTCCCTAAACCCTACCTTTTAACCCAAAGGGTAACTTTTCTTTTCACAGTGCCATCTTGTTTTTGGTAGACATTGCGAACACAATGGATGCAACGTGAATAGAAATTTTAGTAGAAATTTCTGAAAAATTAGAAACGTCTATTGATGACAAAAAAACATAAAAATTTACTAGACGAGAAATAATTGAGCTCCCACCCTATGAGCCCAAATGAGTACACTGTTCTTTTAGAACTTTCTAGAAAAATAATTCGAACGAGTTCGAATATTCGCACTGTAGAAACTTATTCACTAATTTCTAATAAGTAAATTCTGATCCAATGAATTTTGTTTAAACTGGAAAATTTTGTTTCTCAACGCCTAAAGCAGCCATAATTTAAACATAAATAATTTTGTGTTACTAATGTTAAAAATTATTAAGAAATACAAATGTGTACGGCCGACTTCACGTAGAAATGTGGCCGTACCCTCTTCATCAATTTGACATTTTTATCACATTATAATTTTGTGCGAATTTTTGTTATCTATTGCGGAAAATTAAAAATGTTGTGTTAGTGTATTTAAAATGTTATTAACAAAAACAAATCGATACGGCTGACTTCACGTAGAGATGTGGCCGTACTCTCTTCATTAATTTGACAATTTTATCACATTGGTAATGTGTGCAAAATTTGTGTTATTTATTGCAGAAAATTAAAAATGTTGTGTTTGGGTATTTAAAAAATTGTTAACAAAAACAAATGGGTACGGTTGACTTTATGTAGACATGTGGCCGTACCCTTCTCATCAATTCGACATTTATATAACATTAAAATTTTGTGAGAATTTTTGTTATCTATTGCGGAAAATTAAAATGTTGTGTTAGTGTATTTAAAATGTTATTAATAAAAACAAATCGGTACGGCTGACTTCACGTAGAGATGTGGCCGTACTCTCTTCATTAATTTGACAATTTTATCACATTATAATTGTGTGCGAATTTATGTTATTTATTGCAGAAAATTAAAAATGTTGTGTTTGTGTATTTAAAAAAATTGTTAACGAAAACAAATGGGTACGGTTGACTTTATGTAGACATGTGGCCGTACCCTCTTCATCAAATCGACACTTTTATCACATTATAATATTGTGCGAATTTATGTAATTTATTGCAGAAAATTAAAAATGTTGTGTTTGTGTATTTAAAAATTGTTAACAAAAACAAATGGGTACGGTTGACTTTATGTAGACATGTGCCGTACCCTCTTCATCAATTCGACACTTTTATCACATTATAATATTGTGCGAATTTATGTTATTTATTGCAGAAAATTAAAAATGTTGTGTTTGTGTATTTAAAAATTGTTAACAAAAACAAATGGGTACGGTTGACTTTATGTAGACATGTGTGCGTACCCTCTTCATCAATTGACACTTTTATCACATTATAATTATGTGCGAATTTATGTTATTTATTGCAGAAAATTAAAAATGTTGTGTTTGTGCATTTAAAAATTGTTAACAAAAACAAATGGGTACGGTTGACTTTATGTAGACATGTGGCCGTACCCTTCTCATCAATTCGACATTTTTATAACATTATAATTTTGTGCGAATTTTTGTTATCCTATTGCGGAAAATTAAAAATGTTGTGTTAGTATATTTAAAATGTTATTAACAAAAACAAATCGGTACGGCTGACTTCACGTAGAGATGTGGCCGTACTCTCTTCATTAATTTGGCAATTTTATCACATTATAATTGTGTGCGAATTTCTGTTATTTATTGCAGAAAATTAAAAATGTTGTGTTTGTGTATTTAAAAAATTGTTAACAAAACAAATGGGTACGGTTGACTTTATGTAGACATGTGGCCGTACCCTCTTCATCAATTAGACATTTTTATCACATTATAATTTTGTGCGAATTTTTGTTATCTATGGCGGAAAATTAAAAATGTTGTGTTAGTGTATCTAAAAGCTATTAATAAAACAAATCGGTACGGCTGACTTCACGTAGAGATGTGGCCGTACTCTCTTCAATAATTTGACAATTTTATCACATTATAATTGTGTGCGAATTTCTGTTATTTATTGCAGAAAATTAAAAATGTTGTGTTTGTGTATTTAAAAATTGTTAAAAAAACAAATGGGTACGGTTGACTTTATGTGGACATGTGGCCGTACCCTCTTCATCAATTCGACACTTTTATCACATTATAATTATGTGCGAATTTATGTTATTTATTGCAGAAAATTAAAAATGTTGTGTTTGTGCATTTAAAAAAATTGTTAACAAAAACAAATGGGCACGGTTGACTTTATGTAGGCATGTGGCCGTACCCTTCTCATCAATTCGACATTTTTATAACATTATAATTTTGTGCGAATTTTTGTTATCTATTGTGGAAAATTAAAAGGTTGTGTTAGTATATTTAAAATGTTATTAGCAAAAACAAATCGGTACGGCTGACTTCACGTAGAGATGTGGCCGTACTCTCTTCATTAATTTGACAATTTTATCACATTATAATTGTGTGCGAATTTATGTTATTTATTGCAGAAAATTAAAAATGTTGTGTTTGTGTAGTTAAAAAGTTATTAACAACAACTAATGGGTACGGCCGACTTCACGTAGCATCGTGGCCGTACCCTCTTCATCAAATGAACGTTTTCGTCACATAATTGTGTGAGAATTTTATTATTTATTCCAAAAATACAAATGTTGTGTTACTGTATTTAAAATGTTATTAACAAAAACAAATCAGTACAGCCGACTTCACGTAGCAACGTGGCCGTACCGTACCTTCTTCATCAATTCGACGTTTTTATTAGATTATAATTGTGTGCGAATTTTTGTTATTGATTGTAAAAAATTAAAAATGTTGTGTTAGTGTATTTAAAAGTTATTAACAACAACTAATGGGTACGGCCGACTTCACGTAGCATCGTGGCCGTACCCTCTTCAGCAAATGAACGTTTTCGTCACATAATTGTGTGAGAATTTATGTTATTTATTGCAGAAAATTAAAATGTTGTGTTAGTGTATTTAAAAGTTATTAACAAAAACAAATGAGTACCGCTGACTTTACGTGGCCACGTTTCCGTATATTCTTCATCAATTTGACGTTTTTATCACCTGCGTGAGATTTTTGTTATTTATATTTGAAAATTAAAAATGTTGTGTTTAATGTATTTAAAAAGATATTATCAAAACAAGTGGATACGGCCTATTTCTCGTGGCCGTACCCTTTTATTAATTCGACATCTTTATCACATTATAATTTTGTGTGAATTTTGTTATTTATTGCGGAAAATTAAAAATGTTGTGTTAGTGTATTTGAAATGTTATTAACAAAAACAAATGGGTACAGCCGACTTTACCTAGCAACGTGGCCTTACCCTCTTCATCAATTCGACATTTTTATCACATTATAATTGTGTGCGAATTTTTGTTATTTACTGCAAAATATTAAAAATGTTGTTTTAGTGTCTTTAAAATGTTAGTAACAAAAACAAATAGGTACGGCCGACTTCACGTAGCAAAGTAGCCGTACCTTCTTTATTAATTAGACGTTTTTATCACATTATAATTGTGTGCATATGTTATGCTATTTATTGTAGAAAATTAAAAATGTTGTGTTACTGTATTTAAAAAGTTATTAACAAATACAAATTGGTACTGTTGGCTTCACGTAGCTACGTAGCCGTACCCTCTTCATCAATTCGGTGTTATTATAATATTATAATTGTACGCAAATTTTTGTTATTTATTGCGGAAAATAAAAAATGATGTGTTAGTGTATTTAAAAAGTTATTGACAGAAACAAATAGAGTACGGTCAACTTCACGTAGCTACGTGTTCATACCTTCTTTATCAATTCGATGTTTTTATCACTATATAACTGTGTGCGATTTTTGTTCCTTATAATAAAAATTAAAAACGTGTATTTAACAAGTTATTAACAAAACAAATGGATACGGCTAACTGTAGACATGTGGTTTTACCCTCTTCCTTAATTCGACAATTTCATCACATCACATTTGTGTGCGAATTTTATGCTATTTATTGCAGAAAATTAAAAATTTTGTGTTAGTGTATTTAAATAGTGATTAACAAAACAAGTAGATACGGCCAATTTCTCGTGACCGTATCCTCTTTATCAATTCGACATTTTTATCACTGTATAATTTTGTGCTATTTTATGCTGATACTTAAAAAGTGTGTGCAAGAATATATAAATAGTTATTAACAAACTCAAATCGGTACAGCCGATTTAACTTCACGCTATAATTTTGTATTATTTATTGCTAATAATTAAAAATTTGTATTAATATACTATTTAAAAGTTATTAACAAAAAGAAATAGGTACACCTGACTTTATGTAACCATATTTATTTTATTACGGTATAATATTGTGCTATTTATTGGTGATAATTAAAAATTTTGTGCTAGTGTATTTAAAAAAGTTAATATCAAAATAAATGGGTACGACCAACTTGGTCATATTCACTTCCAATCTTTATTACGGAATAATGTTTGGTTTGACAAAAACATATAATTTTGGCTATAATCAGTGTCAACCAGGTAATAACAGTGTATTATTGATGAAGACAATATTGTAGACTTTTACAAATAGTTCAATCATTTCAAACGCATTTGATTCAATTTGGATCGGTTTTTTTGCATGTATTTATTTTTATGATTTTAATGCATCTAACAAATGAGAATAAAATAATGAAAATCAGTAATTATAAAATAATTATAAAAAATTAGCTGTTAAATACGGTGAATATAAGTTAAAATGACACAATTTATCTATTAAGGATAAAAATGGAATTTTCATTCACTACCACAAACACTATAAAACCTACATTCATGCGTATAAATATAAAATACATTTCTTCTTCAAACGGCATATTATTTAACTACTGGCTGACGCTAAAAAGCTTTTACTGTCTAAACATTAAAAGCAACAGTTTTTTTTGATTTGAAAATTATTTAGGGGTTGGTAGCTCAGTTATGTCATATTATTATGAATGTAACAGTAAAGTACCGACCTGATTCGTCGAAAATAAAACGTCAGTATAACAGTCTAGAATCCCGAAAGTTTGAAAATATTTGAAAATTTAAGTTTGAACAAATTTAACCATTTGGCAGCCTAAAAATCGTATGTATCACGTGCTCGGACAAGTGTTAAATGTACTAGCACAAAATTTTTAGGTATTAACTATTAAATGTCAAATTTGTCAAATAGGAATTGGTACATAAAGTCGGCTGTGACCAATTCTATTGGTTAATAACTTATTAAATAGTATATTAATAAAAAACTTAATTATTAGCAATAAATAGCACAAAATTATACCTTGATAAAAATATGAATTGTTTATGTGGGTTAATAAGTTTTTAAATGAACTTGCACGAAAATTTTAATTATCAGCAAAAACCCTAAATTTACACAAAATTATACTGTCGGCCGCACACATTTGTTTTTGTTAATAACTTTTTAAATACACCACCACAAAATTTTTAATTATCAGCAATAAATAGCACAAAATTATACCGTGACAAAAATGTCAAATTGATGAAGAGAGTACGGGCACGAGAAGTCGGCCGTACACATTTGTTTTTGTTAACAACTTTTAAATACACTAACACAAAATTTTTTATTTTCGACAATAAACAGCACAAAATTTTCAGTCAATTTTAATGTGATATAATTATCAAATTAGTGAAGAAGGTACGGCTACGTGGCTACGTGAAATCAGCCGTACCTATTTCTTTTGTTAATAACTTGTTAAATACACTACCACAAAATTTTGATTTTCAACATTAAGCAGCACAAAATTCTCACTTAATTATAATGTGATACAATTATCGAATTAATGAAGAAGGTACGGCCACGTGGCTACGTGAAATCAGTCGTAGCCATTTTTTTTATTAATAACTTGTTAAATACACTACCACAAAATTTTTAATCATCAGCAATAAATAGCCCAAAATTATTCTGTATTACAAGTATCAAGTTAGTCAATTTTTTTGTTGATAACTTTTTAAAACTACCAACACAAAATTTTTAATTATCAGCAATAAATAGCACAAAATTATACCGTCGAATTATTAACTGGCCACGTGAAATCGGCCGTGCCCATTTGTTTTTGTTAATGTACCAGCACAACATTTTTAAGTATCAGCAATAAATAGCACTAAATTAGCACAAAATTTCTGTATCAAATATTTTTAATTTTCTCAACTGGGTACGGCCAACTTTATGGACCTTCCCCATATGGTGACAGTGGGCGTTAATGGGTTAAGCTTTTGAAAAACAATAAGAAACTCATACTTTGGTTTCTTGTAATCACGAAAGTTTTAAAATACTGATGATAAATGTACATTCAAACATTTTAACTCAAATTTGATAGATCCCCAAAAATCCAAAGTTTTAGTTTATTGAACTGATGTAGATGTATTGCCAACGCTTTATAATTACAGAAAAAATTGTTTGTCACACTGAACAATCGATATCTTATTATCATTAGGCAAAAGGAAATGGCAATTAAGTTATTGTCTTGATTTTTCAGAGGAAGTCAACAAAACATAAAATTATGGGATATTAGAGCCACCTTCCAAAAACTGTAATAAATTTTGATTTTTTTTAGTAAGACGAACTTCAACGAAACTTAGTGCTTTTATAAAACAATATAAACGTACGCGAAATTTAGAAAATACTGATTTAATGTGATTAGGCCAATTCCTTATCCACCTTGTATGGCGGTCCAATTTTGGCCATACAACTTTATGCTATTAAACGCCAACATAATTTGAAATCATCGTATATAATAAAAACTAAAAAAATTAAATCGCGTTATTAATGCTTTAAACAGATTGTCGCTTTTAATTAAGTGCATTCAGATGCGTTTCACTGGTGATGTATTTTGTGTAACACGATAATTACAAGTTTATAAAGGTTGTATCGCATTTTAATAACAACGGGAGTATTGTATGTATTGAAGTACATTTTCATCAACGTTTATGACGTATTACAGTACGTAGATTAATTAACGAAGATAGATTTTGTTTTTGTATAAGATTTTTATGGGTATTTTCTGGTACAGCGTGATCCATATTTGAGTGTCGGCATGATTAACCAGATGCACGTTATTATGATTAATTTATACGAGATTACAGTTAGTTACGCATACAAAATTAATTACATTAATTGATAATGAAATGAGTATATCGGTTCGAAAACTAATTTACACATTTTCCATTATAATGTGCAAAATCTGCATATTCCAAATTTCTTTATATCGGCATTAATTAATTTATTCGTACCTGTACAATGTTCCAGCAGAACCAATATCCAAAACGATGCAATAAAGAATCTTGAGCAGGCTTTGGTTTCATAACGGATGTTTCGACTTTTTGGTAACAAAAACACTACCTACGGAGCTGAAGCACTTCACATTATTCTTGGAAAATTAGGAATTTGAATTTTTGAGTCCGTCATTTTAATTCTACCGGTATTTTTCAATTACATTGAGCTAAAAGACGTACGGCGCTCAGATGCAATTTCTACGTTCATTATAACAAAGAAAGCACTATAATGTTTAAAAAACTTCAGTCAGTCATAACCAGTAGATCTTTATAGTTGAAACAATAGTTCGGTACTTAAAACAGCATTTCCTTTTAAGTGCAGTAACGAAACAATGAAGTATGCCCGCAAAAATAAAGAAAGTGTACGTACACACCCTAACTGCCAAACAGAGGCAACGTTATCTACTGCCGAAAACAGAAGGGATGCTTAAAAGCAGAAATGGGTGGACACCTTAAATTACTTCATTGTCACAGAGCTTTTTGATTCTCCAATTAGCGCTTTTTCATAATGCCTTATTTTTCGCTGTAAAAGCACCCTTAAACTTTTTTGCACGCTTAAATAGTTTATTTTCACCTTATTAAATATGTGGATTTAAACACTTATCGGATATACAACTTACGAACTAGTTTAAAACGTGCGCTTAACCACCAAAAACGTGTGTGTAAGGGCGCGGAACTTGTGGAAATCACTGCACAATTAGTTATTTAAATATACTATTGCACTAACATAGACATTTAGAGAATAACACGAGGTTCAGTTACTTAACTACCAATAATTATTAACACTGAATAGTTTTAAATTGTCTGTTGTTGTAGGAGGTTCTGATTTATTTTCCGCGTTTTGACAGGCGCGGAAAAATAGTTTTTACTTAAAAAAATTTATAGGTATTTTTTCCAAAAAAATGTGATAAATGTAAACGACCGCGTGTATTGTTGATTTTGCGATCGGGGTGAATTAATTCGCCGCGAAAAATTTTTGGTTAATTATTTAAATTTTTATTTTACGTCGGCAGGTGTCGATAATTTTTTAAGTGAAATATTATTGAGCACGTGAATGCACGCGTCTTGTATTTGGGCCGTTGACGTGGACTGGCTGGGCTGCACACCCGGAGAATGCGGGCGCTCGTGTTATCGACGCAAGCGTCACGACGCATCTACAGGATCATTATTTTAACAGAATTATTGCAAGATTTAGAAAAACACTGAGTTATGTGCTTATTTCTTGCTTTTGACTTTATCATATAACCGCAATAATGAACTTAAAACAAAACGATAAAACTTTCCCTCATTTATTATAACTTTTGAGCATTATTCGAATTAATTATTAAACAAACGCGCCTAAACTTTTTAATAACGCGACTTTTTTGAAAAAAAATTGATAAACAATTTCGTTTGCGCTTAAGTGTCCGAAAAGTGCTTAGGTACAGTTAATATCATTTTTTTTTATCAATGATTACAAATAACTCTCGCGCAAAACGCAAAGAATTCTTCCCATATTCGAAATTGAGAATTTCTTGTTTTTCGAAGTAATAACATCGAAGCGAAAATAACCCCAAAAAAATGGAATAGGCGGAAACCTCCACTAATCGAAATTAGGATTTTTAAAGTTTCGAACGCATCTGTGTTGCTTCCACGTATTAATTTATGTAACGCCACATTTGCGTTTAAGATTTTAAGTATTTCATAAATATCATTTTAAATTGCGGGTAATATATGAACTGAAGCTTTAATAATTCCACTAGATAATCAATTTTGTCAGGAAAAAAATTAATCACGAAGTCATTATTGTAATAAACTTTTAATTAGGTGTAGGCATTTCTGATAATATATTGTACTACATCCTTTCAAAAATTCACGCGATACAAACCTATTCATGTTCAAAACAGTTTATTAAATTATTGTTTTCGGTCGGGTTTTGTAAAAATTTAATCATTTAAAAAGTATCCTCATTAATATATTGTACTATGTTAACAAAATTGTTGTACGCTTTACATCCATTGTTTATTTCCGTTTTGTGTAATTTTATAGGGTTGAAACATTGGCGGCCGATTTATGTTGTAAAGGGTGCTAAAAAAATTAATTTTTCCAAACACTAGAATAATTTATTTATTTATTTAGATACAGCCGCATTATAGCAAAAGCCAATTATAGGCAGGAACAAGCGAAATACAACAACAGTAAAAATAACTAAATAGCGAGACAGGCAATATAAATGCGAAAGTAATAGGTACAGAAACTCTAAGACAGAGTGTCCAGTAACTCTACGGGCAAACTTGGCGTAGTGATTCTAGACCAAAAAATAAGAAAAGAGTTCATACAAACCTACACGGGGGTTTTATGGCCGAGAAATATTTCAATGGTTTTGTAACCAGTGAGACAATTCTAGTCGTGCAGAAAAGTCACGTTCCAAAATAGCCTTTGTTTTAACCCCGGGCGTTGGCCTGCCTCCTTGACAGGCTCAAGTGGCCCTCTCCTCGGTCAGTCATGACCCGTAGCATCACTTCTTTGTATTTTCGCCGGGTCATGGTCTCGTCATACAAATCTAATAACATTTGGCTACGGTGTATTACTATTTACAGTTTTATTAATAAATGTAGGAATCGAACTAAAATGTAGAACTAGTTGTTCATATAAAAAATGAGGTGAGAAGGTGAGTATAAGAATGGTACTAGTATGAAATTTGTCTATTATGATTATTGTCACAATGAAAGCATCTATTTTATTTTATTTTATTTAAGGTGTACAGTGTGTTGCCTATGATCAGGCGTGCAAACTAGATTAGACTATGTTTCAACAGGAGAGGGACGTCTAACCGTCGAGTCCTTTTCGTCACGTTCTTTAGTTTTAAGAATATTGTGAGCTAGTTTAGAAATTTTGTACCAGTTATACCATGGTGTCTATCAGGTTCTCGGGTCTTTTGCGTGCATTAATTGCTCCTTCCGTGGTGTTTCTAAGGTCCTCCCAAAATGTGCAATCGAAGAATGAGTGTTCCACTGTGCCCTCTTCGCTGTCACAGTAGATGCACTTCGGTGAATCCCTCCTCTTAAAGCGGTGTAGATATGCATTGAAACATCCATGGCCTGTTAGTATTTGCGTAAGGTAGTAATCCACTTCCCCATGGGATCTGTTTATCTACGGTGTTATATTATATAAAATTGTTTTAGTCCATTGGCTGTTGGTGTGTCCTGCGCCCATCTTTCTTCCCATTTCATCAGTGTTGTTGCTCTGGCTGCTTTTTTGCATCTTTTTTGTTGGCGTGTAGTTCATACGAACGTTCGTGAGCCAGTAATTTTAATGGTATAGTAGATGCTACAACAAAGAGGGCTTCGGTCGACGTGGTTCTATAGGCCTTACAGATGTTAATGGCAATTTTTCTTTGTAGTTTATCCAGCACCTTTACATAATTTTTACGAGCTAACCAGTCAACCCATACCGGCGCTGCATAGAGAACAACTGAATTTACTACTAGTTTGCGCCGTTTGTTGAGTGCTGCGATGTATTGATTGGCTTTTAGAATGCTTTTACGTATGTGGAGACCCAGATTAGTGTTATGCCCTATGTTGCACCCCAGATATTTGATTTCCTCTTGCTGTGTATTAGTTCGCCAGCGATGTTAACAGAAATTCATTTGAATTTATAACGACCAACTAGAATTAAAACCTCACTTTGGCAGAGAGACAGTCTGAGGCCTATATTCTGAAGACCCTCTTCAATAATTCGAATAGCTCGGTTTGCTTTATTTTCAAGTTTTTCCTTGGTAGTATCTGCAACCAGGACCGCAAGATCATCTGCATATGCAGGTGATAAGTTGCAAAGGAGGATAGAGTTGTATAGGACATTTCATAGTGTCGGGCCTAAAACTGAGTCTTGGGGGACTCCGCTGGTTAGGGGTAGGTTTTTTGAGTAGCAAACGATTAAAGATCTTTAGGATAAATAGTTTTTAATTAAGTAATTTGAAGTTTTTAAGTGCATTAATTATTTTTACCCATAGCGCTTCATTAAATGCGTTTTAATATCTAGTGTAATCATGACGACGAAGTTAGGTACTATTCCTCTCGTGGCTGTATGGGAAATCTCTAAAACTTTTTTATGGCATCCACGGAACACCTTTTCCGAAAACCAAATTGTCTATTAGATATTCCTCCATTGTGTTCAATTTCTTTAAGGAGTCTAGTATTAATAATCCTTTCAAAAAGTTTACTCAGCGTGCTTAATAGACTGATGGGTCGGTATAATTTGTCCCCTGCAGAGTTGTTGCGTTTTTCTGATCAGGACTAAATTAGCTGTTTTCCAAGGTGTCGAAAAGTTGCAATTCAGAAGTAGAGACTGAAAGTATGGCTTAATGATAGAGGGTATGCTCATAGCGATTTCTTTGATGACTTCCTGGGGTAAGCCGTCAGGACCAGGGGCTTTTTTAGTCTTTATTTTGCTTGCAGCTTCAATGATTTTAGAATCAGTTAGTGCCAGGAATTTGATCGTGTACATTTACACAGGTGTATGTCCATACTTGGAGCGATTTATCAAGGAACAGAGCTAGATTAATATTTTTATTGATGGGTGCTAATGTATTTAGTTTTTGGTGACGATTTTGTATCCCAGACCCCATATATCGTTATCTAGGTCTTCACAAACCTTTTTTCCAAGCTTCTTGCTTACTATGTAAAATGGCTGTTTTAAGGTCCTTCTTGGCTAGTATATATCTTGTATAGATTTCATCGATGTTAGTTATGTTGTGTCTTTTATTCATTCTTTGAAGAGCTCTCCTGTGTTTGTTGCATTCTTGACGCTTTATGTTTATGTCGTTATTCCACCAATATGCAGATTTGAATTTGTTAGAAGTATTATTGTTTCTATTGATTTTTTTAGAAATAAATCGCAGGCTTTCTTTATTACTGTGTTGATCAGCTCAAATGTATTATTATTAGTAATGGTTAGGTTTTGAAGAGTATGTTGTAGGTGTCTGATGATGGCATGGCTAGTTTATCATAGCGATATGTAAATAGGCGAGTTTGTGTAGTTGAATGTTGTTGTGGGTCATTCTTGTCGAGCATGATGTCATAAAATATGTATCGGTGTTGCGTGAGATTTTCTTCTAACGAAACAGTCCAGTTTATAGTTTTGAAGCAATGAGAGGGGTGGCCATGGTTATATCGATAAATGATGAACCATTTTTTATTTGAGAATGTAGGTATGTGTTCGGTGTTCAGTACTTCTAAGTTGTGTGTGTTACACCATTCTACTATAATTGATCCTTTATGGTCTTCAACAGGAGCGTCCCAGGTGGAGGTCTCCGCCGAGAATATGCGCCGTACTCTGTATTGACAATTTGAATTCCAGCTCAAGCAAGTTAAACATGAGTTCATCTTCTTTTACTTTTGGTCTGACGTAAATGGACGTGAAGCGCGTGTTACTGAGACATTCACTTATAAATGTCGAGCCTTGAATTATATTAGTTGGAGAAGGTTTGCCACTAGGTACGTAAATCGCCGCACTTTCGCAATTATTTAACAGTCATTTGGTAGAGTTTACCGCAAGTTTAATAGTCGGCGATATCAATGTTCTTTTTGATGCAGGTATCTAAAAAGTCCGTCGCGGAGCGTGATCGACCAAGATTTATTTGTATCACCCTAAACATGACTGTTGTTATGCTCTATGTAGGTTCTTCTTTCTTGAATGTATTTATTTTAGTATTGAATGTATTTATTAAAGAAAAGATGTGCAAGATTCTAAATATTATTATGTGGCGTTAACTGTTTTCTGCGCTTCAATCAACGATTTGTATTTTGGACAACGCATCAATTCAGACTTATGGCTTTTCTCATTACAAAGGTAACAACGTGTGGGATTTGTGCAGGTTTTAGAAAAGTGTCTATTTCCTCCACAGTTTAAACATGTTGCAAAGTCATTGCTACATTCATGGGTAGGATGTCCAACATGTTGACAGTGCCTGCATCTAGGAAGTTGGTGTGCCTCTCTGACTTGCCATCTATACCACCCCTAACCTGTATATTTTTTGGCGCACAGGTTTTGACTTGTTGTTTGTCTATGGTGACAAAAGCCAGTCTATTACCATAACGGTTGGAATTTCTTGCAATCCGTATGTGCAAACCAGCGGCGTAATTACCTTACCCAGTTTCAGTGGCTAAGGTGCTACCAATTTTAACCGGTGTGGTTGATTCCTCAACATCCATAATCATCAGGGTTTTTTCCTGCTAACGACGTCAACTTTGGCCAGCGTTGCCAATCTGTTTTCGACCTCCTTATTGAAGTCCAGACGGGTCTGGGATTTATTGCTCCTAATTTTGATCTGGACATCACCACTAATGGTTCTAGAAATTTTGTTGACTACGATGCTCTTGGTGTCCACTGTGTCCTTAAAGGATTTAATGATGTCTGCATACGAGTTTCCCGTTTCCGGGCGAAGAACCAGTGTCTGCGTCTTGTCACTGTGGGTCATTGTACTAGTTACGGGTTTATTGTAGATAAGTATTGTGTTAGCGAGCATCTGGTCATGGGTGATAAATTCGATGGTTTGTCTGACGTGCATAATATTAAGATCGTTAGGTCTTTATTGTAATTATCTTTCGGTATGCATGTAAAGATTTCGCTCTTGGCAAAGGTGTAAATCGGATTCATGAGCAACGAAGTCGTTGTCGTCATTGTCCTCGCTAGTGCAGTATTTAATTAGAGATAAACTAACACTCATCAGCGGATTACAGTTCGTCATGGTTTTTTGTAGGCTATGTCTAAGTCAGATATCTGATCGACAACTTTGTCACAGGTAGGGTCACCTTTGGAGCAAGTTCTATTGAATCGGACTAGATAGTCATTGTTATTAGTGTCCGATGGAATTGTGTCGATTAGAGTTGTTTTAACG
The DNA here is from genome assembly GCA_030710515.1 of Abscondita cerata. Classification (NCBI taxonomy): domain Eukaryota; kingdom Metazoa; phylum Arthropoda; class Insecta; order Coleoptera; family Lampyridae; genus Abscondita; species Abscondita cerata. Next base: position 60,924 of record JALBCR010000974.1, read on the forward strand.
CTATTTCGGGCTAAAAATAATCAAGAATATGGATGAACGTTTTGTCAGCAGGTTTGTCATTAAGAAGAGTTATGATACGTTTGCAGTGATCCTCTTCTTCTTGTTCCTTCTTAATAAAGTGTGGGGTCGACATTTCAGTACTAGTTGGTCCAAAATAGCCTAAACTTTTGAAAGTGGAAAGGGTATAAGTTTCTCGACCACAATAACCCCCGTGTCCCAAACTTCAGGACCATATTCAAATTTGTTCATAAAATATCCCCAGAAAACCGAGAAAAATAAATTTTTTTAACACCCTGTAGGCCGTAAACGAAGTGTTTCCGGACCTGGGTTTATATGAAATTTTTTTCTTATTTTTAGGTCTAGAATCACTATGCGAAATTTGTCCGTACAGTTACTGGTCACCCCGTATAAGAAATTAAAATACAATAAAAAAAAAATAGTGGTAATGTTATGAAACGGGAGAAGATGAGATAGATGAGGCATATAAGGTAAATTGGTCAACTATCTAGAGAATCATTGCAGAGAGATTTTATCTTTGATATAGATGTATGAAAGATATCAATTTTCCGTAGGTACTGTTGCCGCATAAGAGAAAATGAAGACGACTCCAGCACGCGCGTACGAAGAGTGGGTAAGTAGAAAGTACTGGGAAAACAGAAACCCAGGCCGAGGAATGGAAAAAGATAATGTAACCAACAGTTCCGGGCAATCAACAAGGTAGTGAATAAGTTTGTATAAAAAAAGATGAGAAGAGGTAGCACGACTACTGCTTAAGTCAAAAAAATTGAACCTACCCAAGATCAAACTGCAGAAACCTCTAAGAGGGTAAAGTCCGTCAACGTGATAAGCAAGAAATTTTAAGAATTTACGCTGAATTTTTCAGAGCGCAAATCTGAACCATAAACGTAGGGTTCCATACTACCAAGGCACACTCCAGCCGAAATCGAATGCAGGTCTTATACAACAGAAGAAGTAGGTCAGCACTTAAAAAATCTTTAGAGTTTTGATAATAAAACCAAGGGTCTTTTGTGAAGAGGTAACAATGGACCGAATGTGAAAGCCAAATTCAAAAGTAACACCCAGATCTTTAAGAAAGCGGGTAATAGTGATGTTGAAAGAAAATAATTAAAAGACTTGGAAACTTTGCTTTAGAAACGACACAGCATTTAGGAACGTTTAGATCTAAGTGGTTAGACCGACACCATTCATGAAAAAGATCAAACTTTCTCTAAAGCACAAGAGCATCAGACGTACCATGTATTACCTGGAATATCTTTATGTCATCCGCATACTGTAAGCAATAATAATCAAGAGTAGGTGCGACATCATTAACAAAAATATTGAAAAGCATGGGGCCGAGAACAGAGCCTTTGGTACATCCAAAGAAACCGGAAACGAGCAGCTTGACAAACTGAGTTCAATTACACAGGCAACTTTTAAATAATTGTACTAGGTTGTTACACAAACCTATAGCATAAAGCTTCGAAATGAAAATCTTATGGTTTAAGCCGTCGAAACTGTTGCTGAAGTCAGTGTATACGATATCGACCTGGAAACTAGAATCAAAGGATGTGCATTTCAGTTAAATTTGTAGTTGTAGAACGCCATCTAATAAAGCCATGCTGATTGCTATGAAGCTTTTACAAGATTCTAACAGCAATCTGGTTATGTAAGCAAAATTCGGAAAGTTTTGAGAAGTTACAGAAAAGCGCAATGTGACGATAACTAAGAACATCCGATTTGTCACTTTTTTTATAAACGGGAACGATCAGCGGATTTCCAACAAACAGGAAAGTGTCTCTGTTAAAGGATCAGATTAAATATGTGCAGTAACGGCGTTAACAGCACAGAAATGCAGTCCCGCAAGAAGAAGACATGGATGAGACCAGTGCTTGCGGTAAGTGTGGGCTTAATCTTTTTTATAGTAGACAGTAAATCAGAGTTGACAAAGTACTTAGGCAAAGAGATCACGTCAACAGCTAGATGTGGAGTCACAAAAGAATGCTGGGCAGGTACGTCACTAAAACAGCTATTAAAGAAAGAATCGAAAAATTGACAATATTATCTTGGTTCTCACTGTGGACGCCAACATAAGTCATATGTGAAGGTATACCGGAGGAATTACGGATTAGGTTGATGTAAGACCAGAATCGATTAGAGTTAGACCTAATGTCCGCCTCAGTACGTCTCAAGAAGCATTTATGAGAAGTTTCAGTATCAGCCATTATCTTACTGCGCATCAGCCTAAACCGGTGAAGAGAAGTAGGGTCATTAGTAGATTTATGTTTTCTCCAGAGAAAGTACTTTAGCTTGATATCAGAGATGATAACATTAGAAAACTAAGTCGGATATTTTGTTCTGGACTTTGGGGAGGACTTAGCAATGAAAGTATTAAATGAATCGTATATAATAGAATATAGTTATTGTAAAGAGGAATCAACGGATGAATCAGTCAAGATAGAGGTCTAATAGAGAAGTTAGATGTTCGTATAAGGAGACGTAGTTGCCTTTCCTAAAGTTAAAGGACAAATGATTACTGTTCCCTAAAAATTTATGAAATTTAATCAGTGAGGTGCGGGAAAGGCTAATGAGAAGGATAGGGTGGTGGAGGGTTCTCGTCGACTATGGGTCACAGTTCCTGACAACCAGACAAGATTTGGAGGACAAAAAAGATCAAGTATCCGATTGTTGAAATTGCCGACGAAATTGAACTGCTTAAAAAACAATAGGTTGCAAAAATTATTTAATTTATGAACACGTTTGGAGATGCAGCGAAAAGAGAGAAGGCGTATTTGCTAAGTTCAAGTCACTCAACACAACCAGGTCGGTTCCATGGGTAATATGAAGTAGCTCAAGAGCCTCAAACAGGGTGGTCACGTGATCATAACACCCAATTTGGGATATTTAGAGAGTGACAAGACATAATCTAATGCAAAGGTGCTTATTAATACAGCAGAAATATCAATGTACAAAATAGACTTGAATAAAGGGAGATTGAATACAAATCTATACACTTGACATGAAAGTTAAGCTTTTCGCTTCTTATGTGGTCTAACTTTGTAACATCAAGGGACATGCGGCACATCTTCATCTCAGCAATTGTAAAGGCTCGGTTAAACTTTTCATACATTGCCCAGCTTTTGGCAGCGTACGTAGGGGCAGGTCTGATTACTGTTGTGTAAATTTTCCTTTCAGTTTGGGTTGCATTTTTCTATCGCATAAGTATAGACGAGTTTTCTTGCCACATTAACCAGCAAATGCTTATTCTGTGGTTTACATCTTCATCGCAACTTGCATCTTTTGAAACTATTGAACCTAGATACTTGAAGTTTGAACATTTGGTCACTACTACATTTCCATCAATCATGATATCTGGACAGGGTGCATAAATGTCGCTAAATGGGAGAAATAGATACTCTGTTTTCTCCTTACTTATCTTCAGTCCATTGTTTTCTAGTATCAATCAATCAATTTATTTGTCCTTTATTTCTAGTATCTTTAACCAACGATTGAAACATTCCTGTATCTTCTCGCACACTCACTTGCTAATGCTCCATTATCAGCAAATAGTAGACTAAGTAAATCTCATTCATAATGTCAGCAGTCAGGTAGTTTATCACTAGATTAAAAAGAAGTGGGCTGAGTACACTTCCTGGTGTACGCTTACTCTCACGAGGAAAGGCTCTGGTGTTCCTGCTGTGCATTGTATGCTTGTTATAACTTGATCATACATGTCCATTATCATTCTGATGTAACTTTCTGGGACTCTATGGCTTCTAAGGGCGATCCAGATACCGCGGCACACGGTTGAACGCTTTCTCCAAATCTATAAAGATTAAGTGTATGTCTCGCTTTGCATCTCGGAATTTTCAATAAGAATTCGCATGGCCTGAATTGCATCGATTGTTGATTTACCAGGCAAAAATCCACACTGGTTCATATAGATCTTCGGCAAAACAATCTGAAGTATTTTATTATTTACCACACGCTCCCATATCTAAAGATATTGAAATGAGAGGGGTAAAGTTTAGAATTATTGACGGAGTCGCTCAACCACGTCTCAGTGATGACAAAAATATCGATATAAGAGAGAAATAAGAAATTTGTGTGTTTTAGTGTTTAGGTCTCAGCGTTTTGATAGTAAATGTGAGATGAGCGGAAGAAATGTAGAGATGAGCGGAAGAAATGTAGGGTGAAGAGCGGACTGAGAGTTGCCGAGAGAAACGGGTAATTGCTATCCGAAACCTACCAAGTCTGTTTTTAAAGCAGCCAACATCTTGACATAAACAAGACAGTTCCTATCCCAAGCAACATGATCAGAATTAATGTCGGGCAGGAACTTGCTTACGACAGTGGCGGGACAAATGGTGGAATCCGCAACACCTAAAATTTAATGACTTCAATGCATTAAATACGAGGCAAGAATTGTACCCAATAAATATTTGGCCGGTTAAAAGATCAGATCTGTACGCAGCAGTGTCCACCTGTAAGACAGTCTGAAATGAGTTTTTATTCGGCCGCAGAGAGTTAGAATGACATAATTTTTATTTGATTTTGATTGTTTTGAAAGTTGACAAAAATTGTGAAATTTATGTTTATTTCTGCTGCTACATTTCTGCTCTAAACCTCAGGTCAGCAGCACCTATCCTTCTGAGATAATTCAAGGAAAGTTTTGTTGCTGACTTTTCACTCCGCAACAGGTGTAAGTAGGAATTGCGATATTTATTTCTGCCTGTGTTGTTATATCCGAGATACATAAATAAGAAAAAACGTCTGCTTTATCCTGCTTCAAAAAACAGAACAGAAAATTCCAATGACGAGTGTAAAGTCAGCGACACTTTTGAAGCAGGAATTACGAAACACATTCCCGATTGTGTGGCTAAATCCCTGCTTCATCGTCCTTTAAACCAGAACCATCTACCATCTATTTAAATTGCTATGTTTACACAACCCAATGCACCGTTAACAAACGGTATACATAGGTATCCTCAAAATACTTTTTTGAGATATCTCTGGAACAACTGGTGCTAGATACTTCTGGAGGAAGCAAAGATTTGCCATATAATCGAGAATGTATTTCGTAATTCCTGCTTCAAAAGTGTTGCTGACTTAACACTCGTCGGTGGTATTTTTCCTTAAAATATCAAGGTATAAATAAGTGTTGCTGTTTTATTTTTAAAGCAGAATGAAGAAGGCGTATAGCAGCACAAGCAAAGGATGATTTTGGCGATTCCAGCTTCTAAAATGTTGTTGACATCTAAAAGTTTTTTTTATATATTCCAGAAACAGTAAGTGCTGCTGACTCGTAGTTTAAAGCAGGATGAAGCAGGAAAGTACTAGCATAAGCAGAACCAGGTTTTGGAATTTCTGTTTCCAGTTTGTTGGCAATAAATTACTACAAAGTGCCGTTAGGGGGTGACAATTTTAATTCTAAGTGTAAAAATTCAGCAAACTTTTTGCATTCTTAGCTTTACGCAAGTGTAAGGTGTGCTGAGTATTCAAATTTATTTTCTCCTGTTTATCAGTCTCGCAGCTCAATTTTGCTTTGTTTCCTCAGTAAATCTTCTCCTGTAGATGACAGTCGTGCACGTTTCAGGGCTCTCTGTAACCGTCCATTTGATATTTGGACCGTTTGTAAAAAATACTCTTTACAAACATTTTGTGAGCTACCAATATTAACATAATACGAATTTGTTATATTTTGGTTTCTTGGACGATGTATTTTTATCTCACTTTGTTTAACCAAACCACATAAAAAAGCATTTTGTGAAGAAAAATTTTCCATTTTCCAGAAATTGTCAATAGCATTTTTTCTATCCTGTTCACTTATTCTAGCAAAACAATTTTTCTTGCAATTGCAGTCAGTGTTGTGGAAACTTTTAGCAGGTACCACTTTCTTCGATTTACTTACATATTCTTGTCCTAAATTTTTGTTTCATTTGCGAATAAAATTTACCCGTTTTTCAGGTTTCCTGAAACGTTTTGATGTATTTATAATACTGGATTGATCAGTTTCACTCTGTTTACAATAATTAGGTTCAGTTCGAAGATCTTCTGAAATAAATTTTATGTTAGATTTTATAAAAGTTACAAAACATTTTTGTGGTAATACCTGAAGACGATGATTTTAAATCCTCCAGCTCATAGTCACTTTCACTAGCACAGTAAATAATTTTTTCTGACTTACTAAAACTCATTTTCAGTACAATTCTGACATGCTTGATGCATTTACAACATTTAATATCTTATGATTTATTACTTAAAGTATATATGTGTTCACAGCAGAAGATGACGTAAGATAGAGAGCCCAAATATCGCCCACTTAAGACAGATTTGTTATTATATGAATGGAATGCATATTCTTGTTCAAAAAACTATATTGTGTCGCAGATCTTTTCTACAGTCATGGCAGTTAATTTTACAATTCTAATTGAATTATGTGGCATCTTGCAGATAGCGACATATTATTGAAAACAAAAAAGTGTTCCTATATCGCCCGCGTCAAAAACTCATGTTCCAATATCGCCCATATCAAAATGTAAAGCTAACAAGAATTGTATACACTAAAATGATTAATGATTGTTGAAATTTAATTTATTAAAACAACAGTACATTCATAAAGACATTTTTAAACTTTGTGCCTGTTAACAAATATTTATGTACAAAAATACAAATGTAAGATTTTTGCTTTTTAATTTTCTATTGTCACATTTTTCGTGAGACCATTTGAAACACTTGACACACTTTAACTAGGATTCACCATGGTGGTCTTTAGAGTAAAGCCCATTACACAATGGACACTCAGCGTCATCACTGTCATAACAACTACTATCATTGTCATCAGTCAAGACGTAAGGTGGCTCTTCATCACAGTCACTACTAAAAAAATCATTTGTTATGGCTTTCTTTGATTTATTGGACTTACTTTGCTTAGAAGGTTTCTTTCCACTTTTCTTAGAAGTTGTTTTATCAAAAATTCAACCTTTTTTTTTGATAGTGTATCAACCAGATCATCCTTATATGGCAATCCACTAATAAGGACAGCTGATCTACGCTTTCGGTTTGTTGATGAAGACGGTAGTTTTAAAACAGGCACAGGCTAAATATCTCTGGGTGATAAGGTGGTTTGTGAAACCGTTATTGTAAGACGTGTTGCAGGTGATTGAGGTAGTAAAGACTGTTGAACCTTGGGAGTTTCTGTTGATGTTGAAGCTGTGTCTTCTAAAACCGCTTGTTCATGTTCCAAGAAATTGGCTTCTGTGAAGATTGCAGGGTGCAAAAGCAATATTCCGGTTACTTCAAAGCCTTTTATAGCCACATGCATTGTTGCAGTTTTAGTGTAGGCCTTTTCAACTTGCTTCCCAATTTGGTAGACAGTGATTGCCCGAAACGGGTGAGATGCTAGCCAGTTTTCAATTTCTTGGGCGTAGTAAGTTTTGAAGGTTTTTGTAAATGTCTTGTCCAAATGTTGCACACTATAGAAACCCCATTGCTTTGAGCAAGGTCTATGACTTCAATGTTGCGAGTATGCGTAGAGTGGCCATCTAGTATCAACACTACAGATGGTTTCACATGAAAAATGAAATGAGGCATCCATCTAGCAAATAGATCCGACTGAATCCAGCCGAAAATGTGACATCCAGCTATACTTCCTGGTGGAGCTCCGTCTAACAATTCGGGCTTCATTCTCTTTCTCGGGAACACTAGCATCGGTGGAATAAAAGTCCCAGAGGCGGACATACAAGCGACAATTGTTACAAGACGACCTCTCTCAGCAGATGATAATTTATGAATTTCTCGTTTACCTTTAAGAAAAACTATCTTCATACACTTGTGCTGGACTGTTGTTACGCCAGTTTCGTCTACATTGATCAACCGCGCAGCAGAATAATTAATACGTTCTAGCTCAAGGTTTCAAGATAGTAAAGAAATTGTCAACATTTTCACGACGAACCCTCTAATTCTAGCTAAGGACAAAGGTTGTGGTCTCCTCATTGACAAAATAGGGTGTTTTTGAAACACAAGCGGAGCCACTTTCTTTCCGCTGCTTTCTTGTCAACAGAAAATGGATGGCGGATATTGTTTTGTAAAGCAAGCTGAAACGCCATTCGTTTTATATCTTTTGCTGTAAGACCATAATAAGATTTTTCCATTGTTAAACAATATTCTACTAATTCAGCCTCAATTTCAGGGGAAAGAACAGTTTTACGGCCTAAAGACATATTCAACTGTTTTTTAAGTTCTTCAACCGGTTTTTTCACATAATCTTTAAGTGTAGATATGGAAACTGGAAAAAATCTTGGAAGCCTTTAATAGACCCATTTCCTTGTTTTTTACAGACATTACTGCATGTTTCATTTTCAACTTGTCCCAGATTTCTCGCTACGGCGCCATCTGTCAAAAAATAGAAATAAATTGTTGCGTGCAAATATCGCCCGTAGGCGATAATAGGAAAAGCGAGTGGACGATATTAGGTACACTACAATAACTAAACCTGAGCTGGTCTCGGCTGCATAAATTCCATACAAAACATGTCAAACTATAGGTAGTTATATGTCCTATTTGAAACATATTGATCAACAAGTTATAATACTCTAGAGCAATGTTATAGTCATTATGAGACGTTTCATAACTCACTACGCAAGAATATATTAAAAAATTTGCAGACCAAAACCACAATACACAAAACCCGCCAATGTCTCACAGATGACTGTTCGCGAAGCGGGCTCTTCGCTTAGATTAGTCACAGCGTGATGGCGGCACTGTATAAAAAACTACTGGGCTATGCAATATTGGAAACGTATGCGATATTTGGGCCCTTTACCTTATGTGTTTGACATTGACTTGACATTTATTAATTTTTTTTTACCAATTATTTTATTTTAAAAATAAAATGTAATAGGTTTTACATTGCTTTTAAGCTGTAATTTTATGAAAGTTTTCAACGCATCTGTGCAGTTTCATGTATTTAAATTATGTAACGCCAGATTTGCGTTTAAGATTTTAGGCATCTCATAAATAACTTTGACCAATTTAAAATGCAGTTAAAATATCAGTAAAGCTTTTAATACTTTCCCTAGATGATCAATTTAGTCAAAAAATAAAAAAATTAAATCGGGAAGTTATTATTGTAATAAACTTTTTAATTAGGTGAAGGAATTTCAATGTATTGAACCACATCCTTTCAAAGAATTTAGGCGATACAAACCGTTTCATGTTTAAAACGGTTTTTAAAATTGTTTTGGGCGAGTTTTATAAAATTAATTCATTTAAAAAGCATCTGGGTGATACAGCTTCATTAATATTGTATGTAAAGAAAATTGTTTTACGTCAACCAAAAACCATCAATTTATGGAGTGGATACACACATTGTTCATTTGTTTTCTTGCAATTACGCAGGGTTGAAACACTGGTGGCCAGTTGAAATCCCTTGACAAAGAAAATAAATTCATCTTGCCAATTTAAATGTTCAACGCACGCCATCTTAAAAAAAAAGAATTAATATTTTAGCTCGCAGAAATAACCGTTGCGAGTAATTTACAATTGTGACGAAAACTAAGGTGAAACGAAAGTAAAAATTGTCTCCGTCACATCGACGTAACTAGCTAATGTAACAATGTCAATTTCATTTACAAAAAGAACGCTAATGAAAAATGTTATAAGAAGATATTTTTTTTAAAGCGGATTTTTTATAGGACCAATACCGATGGATTTTCTTGTCAGAAGAATTTGAAATATGAATGCGTTGCCTGACATTATCGATTTAGTCAGGTGATTCGTTTAACAAATTTAACACCACCTAAATAAAAACAAAGAAAAACCTATTAAAGCATTAATTTTCTCCCGTTTTGCCTAAGCTGTAACATAAATATTTATTATATATATAATGGAAATTTTGACAGAAAACATCAAAAACGTTTTATTGTGAAAAAGGAAATAATTGATACACATTATTTGTTGAATGTATTTGTAACGCGTTAGCGATAATGAAACAGACAATGTGATTGTGGTATGCTCTAAATCTTTCTTAATATTTATTTATGTGCAAAGGTCAATATTTCTACAATTATTTATTTATGTATTCGTGTGGTTAGTTTATGCACATTCAATTATTGTATTGTTATGTCGGTGTAATACATGGTGTTCCAAATCATAACTTCAAATTTGTATGGTGTGTTGACAAAACCGAGTTTAATGGTGAATTGGTTTGCAAAGCATTTGCTTTGATTTTTCTTTTCTCTTAAAGAGAGAAGAAGGGATACGCTTGCTTCACTTTTCCTCATGAGTCGGGCTGGTATGTACACTCATGAAATTTAAAACTTGACACCACAATTTCTGTAAACAAAAGTTTGCACATTGTGAAGCGGGCTTAAGGGTATCATTTACAATTCTAACAGCAGGTAGTCTCAGCAGGGGTTATCTTATAGAAGGACTGTAGAATGAATCATTACACTAAGCACGTTTTAGAAAATAGGTAATTTACGTTGCTTACTTAATTTTTTCTTTAAAGAATATATTTGAAGGTATCGCTAATTAAACACCATAGCTCGATTAATTATCGAATCAAAATTTTGTTTAGGAAATGTTTACAAAAATTAGAAATAATTTTGATTTAAAAACGTCTACAAGCAATAACTTTTAAATTAAATCAAAAACTAAACATGGTTATTTGGGTTGACTGATTATTACTTATTTTAAATAAATCTAACCTACTAATTATTGTAAGTTATTAAAAAAAATCATTAAACTCTCTATTCATAATATTTAGTCCTTACAAAATGTATATTTTATGACGTTTCATTTTTTTCTGTAGTTAATATAAAAAGTGAAAATAAAAACTAAGGCAATTCTTATTGTCAACGTATATATTTAGTTTTTTGACAAGAATTTATTACATAATTATAATTAAGATACCAAGTTATAGTTTAAAATTAAATGAAAACTTTTTTTTAAATAAAGGTATTACTATATAAATAAATATAAGAAATCAATAATGGGTGTGACCTCCATTATTATTGATACATTCTTGGAGGCGTCTGCTCATTGACGCTATCAAGGTATCAATATAATTAATATTAATCGTTTCCATGCGGTATCAATGGCTGCAATTAGTGCATTACGGTTTACTGGTATAAAATTTGGCCCTTGTTGTCTTCGGATAACAGCAAGTATTCGAGCCCAAACATTTTCGATAATGTTAAAATCTGGGCTTTTTGCTGGCCAGGGTAACAGCTCCAAGTTATTTGCTTGTATCCAGTTGCGCACAACCCGCGAAGTATGAATAGGGGCGTTGTCCTTTAACAACTAAAATACATTATGAAAATGTTAATTCAACAGATCCCAAACTATTTTTTGGAGAAAGTATAGTGAAATAAGAATACTTACTTGTTGGAAAATATAATCTTTGTCTGGATAAAACACTTCAAGTGAAGGTTTCATAATAGTTTTCAAAATATCTAAATACGCAGCAGAATCAAGACGTCCATCGATAGCCCAACAAACTCCTGGACCCCGCGCGCTAACCCAACCCCACACATTCACAGAAAAATAACCAGCTATGGTGTTTAATTAGCGATACCTTGAAATATATTCTTTAAAAAAAAATTAAGTAAGCAACGTAAATTACGTAGTCTCTAAAACGTGCTTAGTGTAATGATTCATTCTACAGTCCTTCCCTGCTCCCCTGCTGAGACTACCTGCTGTTAGAATTGTAAATGATACCCTTAAGCCCGCTTCACAATGTGCAAACTTTTGTTTACAGAAATTGTGGTGTCCAAGTTTTAAATTTCATGAGTGTACTTTTTGGCAAAAAGGGATACTTTGTATAAGGTCATATTTGTAATGTATACATGTAAAAAGATATATAATGTTTAATACTAAGATATATGAGGTTTATTGTATGTTAAGAGAATATATTGATTGATTGATGTGCGTACGGTAAGGTGGGGTAAGTGCACACCCATTTCTGAGAAATTCAACTTTACGGAATTACTGTAAGACTCACAGAGTGAATTTTGATCACTCGTTATATGTCTGAATTAGTTGCTTCTTTACCTACAGTGACCGAATTTCATGATATCAAATTCAGCACACTGTGTCTGAAACAGAACTTTTTCTAAAAATAACTTGGGATTCTGATACATTTCCTAATTAGAATGTACACCAACTGATTTAGGTGTAAGAACAACTTATTTAATGAATTTTCAACATTCTGATACCCGAAATATTTTCGCATGTAAAATTATAAACATGTTATGAACTTTTTTTGTTTCAAGTGTGCATATTATTTTTAAATAACATCTAGTGTTGAATGGAATAAAGACTTCAAATGTAGAAAAAAAAACAGAAAAATAAGATTATAGACAAATGAAAAAAAAACAGTATTCATGATAGATTTTTTACACCATCAAATTTGATTGGAAAAGTAAATCTTCCAAGCCGATCAGTGGTAGGCTGGGGTAAAATACAAAAAAATATCTCCTGTCTCAACTCTGGCGATATCATTTTTTTGAGGCCAAACAAACGATTGCTTATTATATCTAGTGAATTTCACATTCCACTCGTCTTCGACTTTAGCTATTATCAACCCAACAAACTGTCTGATGGTCTTTTTAGTGGTATACTGCACCAAAATCCATTTCCCAACGTCAAGAAAAGAATCTTCTGGGACCTCCAAAAATGTTCTTCTTTAAAGAACTCTTCTGGATCTCTGTCATCGACCGATTCCACATATTCCACTGAAATATCGTCTTCTGAGTCACTTGAATTCGCCGTGACTTCCTTTGGCAGGGTTTTGGAAACTTTTTTGGAAGGTTTCTGTTGCATCTCCTGAATTTCTGACCCTGGAGCAATTCGTTTACGTTTGCAAATTTTCCGGTGTTTTGCTTTGTTTAATAGTGTCTAAAAGAAGTAGCTCAAATGACACATTTGTTTCACTGCTGCTCGTGGTTGCTAAATTTATTTTCTCAGATACCTGGGTGGTAACATAACTGCACAATAGCACCTGTTCTGCTACTTGCAAATTTTTTACATGAGAAGCTGCTTTATTTGCTGTTGCTTTCCAACGCTTTAGCCTCTCTGGATCAAATGAATCTTCAGGTACAGCACTACCGTTATAAGGAAAAATGCCCGCTTTCTTGAACCCATTTACTACTGTTTCAGTACTCAGTTCTAGCCACGTAGTTTGTACCATTGTGGAAAAGTAGCTTTAGGGAGTTTGATGCCAATATTATGCCTTTGCCAAGATACCAATTTAGAGTTCCACCTGTCTTTGAATGGTTTAAAACTGACAGGTCCAATGGTTGGAGCAAGTGTGACGTGTGAGGCGGCAATTTTAGTATTGTTATATTTTGTCTAATTGCCAAATCGATTACCCTTTCAGTAACATAGGTGCTGTGACCATCATAGATCAATAACTGAGGTCTCTCGGCTCCCATTAGAGGAATTAATGTTTTCTCCAGATAATTGAAAAAACATCGCTTTCCATCCATCCATTCGAGGTAGCACCATGAACTGTATCGGGGAAAATTTCTTTTTCCGGAACCCATGAACTCCACAGATTTTGCTTTGAAAATTATCAGCGGTGGCGTCTTTGTCCTGAAGCACTCACGGCTGCTAATATCGTCGTGTTATCTCTCCCAGCACTACTTACTGTCCTGGAGGCAATTTTTCCAATTCCACCAACAACTTTGGTTTTACTGGGATCGAGACATAGGCTAGTCTCGTCAAGATTCCATATTTTACTAGATTCATTGGCTAAATTCAGATCATCTAACGTTTGTTTCAGTAGACGAAAATACGGATAAATGATGAACGGATCCGTCATATTTTTTCTTGCATATTCTACCCTTTGAGGTTTTGTAATTGACAGCCCATGCCGCTTTTTAAAGTTCAGGAACCAGTCTTCGCCGGGTTTATTATTTTTGAATGGATTCTTCATTTTGTTGCGTGCAACATATTCCTGAACTAAACAAAACACTTCTGCTCGGCTAAGGCCAAAGCCCCAACATGTGGAACTGTTGCTGGTCTTCCGAAAGAGAAACTCTTATTACCACTTCTTCCTTTCAAACGATCTCGAATGGTTGAAAGCGGTATATGGTACTTTGAAGCCGCTCTTTTGGGAGTCAACAGACCTTCAATTATTTCTGACAAAGCACGTTTCAAAGTTTCTTGACTGTAAGCTTTTCCCCGGTCGCTTTTCTTGATGTAATTCCGCACCATTTTTAATTCAATCTGCAACACAAAAGTTTGGGGTAAGTGCATACCCATGCGCACTTGCCTCATAAGGCATACGCGCTCTTGCCCCACTTTGAAATTTAGTAGGGACAAGAGCACACTCTAGGTCTTTACATTTTAGGTTATCCCTGATGAAAATAACCTTTGCCTGCTTAAACTACATCATAAATAAAGGTATGTAACATTGAAACACGGAACTTTCGGTGTTATTATTCGTTGCACAACTTGAGAAAAGTTTAAAATTTGCATCGTGGTGTCAACAAGTGTTGTTACTTTTCGCGAGCTAGAATGAACTACCGGTTGCATAGATAGGTGAAGCGGCCTACTTTCCAAAGGATCCACTAGATGGCGCCTTTCTCACAACAACATTTTCTAATTTATTATTATGACACGCTCTTGCCCGGAATTCTTCTTACCCCACCTCACCTTACGCGATGAAGCAAAGTGAAAGTAGGGAGGAGACGGTTTTGAGCAGTGAATAATGATGGGGTGTGCATTTGAGATCGTCCATAAACAATTAACATAAAAAGGTTTCTTTGAAATGTTAAAGTGTACGTCAATTTTCTATAGATTTTTTCGTATGTGTTTTTTAGGGTCAAATATTAAATATGGAAGGTGATCAGTACCTTATAGTACTCCATGGTCAACAAAAAAACATGTTGTTCCTGAGAATCACCACTTTGGTTTTTAAACCTGGTCATCAAGACCCTCCTGGATAATTAAGAAAAATGTACAACACAATTTCACAAAACACAATCACATACTACATATGAATATTAGAGTGGGTAAGGTTTGGCATGTTTAGGTTTTAGTGGTTTTCCTAAACCTTGAAGCAAATGCTTTGCCATGACGAACCAACCCCACAATTGCACATGGTTTCGTCATCACACTGTACAGGTTTATACTATCTTCTGGGGCACCATACATAACACTTTATATTATAATACAATATTTAAAATACCATACGATTAAATAAATAAATAATAAAAAGACGTGTTATACTTACAAATTTAATAAACCCAGTTACTGGTACTGGGTACAGTATAAATAAATGCAGCGCATATATAGGAGGCTCGCAAATTTTGTAAGCCCGTGCACTGTTGTGAATTGAACTTTGTTCGTCGTTAAATAAAGTGTTTAATATAATAAAATTACAAACAATTTAATGCAAATAAGTAAACGGAAAACAACACCTAAATGTAGGAAAACATAGTAGAGAAGATCCAGGATCAAGAGTTCACTGCCGTGAATTCGATGTAACGCGTCACGTATAAACGCACAAAGTCAGTATAATTTTAAAACAATTAAATTTGTATCAAAAAGTAATTATATTTGTAACGTAATATTTTTAGTTGCGTAGAAATTCCGCATGTAACGTTATATAAGTTTCTATTTATATTTATAAAGATTTGTAACGTTCGATTATTTTATTTTCTGATATTAAAATGTTGTTAAATTATAAACCACGTTTTTTATTATGAATCCAAGACTTGAAGATATATTAAATTAAAGAAAATATTAGATAGAGTCTCATGTTCATGTACAATATAAAATTATTTTATTCAACACAAAAATGCAATCACCGCATAATATTTAAAATAGCGTAACGCGGTGCGAAAGCAATTACGTGATATTTACGCTTTTTTAAATGCTTAAATATTTCAAACGTAGTTACAAACATTAAAAATTTTAACAATTAAAATTATAAAATAAGAAAAAATTTGCATGTAATTATATGCTATTATTCAAATAAAATAGAACTTTTTGCTTTAAATTTATTGATTACGTTGCATAAAGTAATTATTCGAATAAATTAACACAGATCATAAAGAATACATCATTATTTGACGTTACGTTAAAACAAGTAATTGTTTTATTAGTAAAAGGATATTAAATGTTTATTTTAAAAAATATTTTGGCTTTAAATTTATGTTATATACAGGGTTATAATTATATAGAGTGAATAAAAAGTCAAAAAGAATAAAACAAAATAGAGCAGAAATGAAACAAAAACATGAAGAAACAAATGAAAACATGAAATCAATGCAAGAACGAATTGGCCAAAGATATGACTAATCATTAATAGATTGGACTTAATGTAACGGTAAAACTAATGTTATGAAATGGAAAGTGAAATAAACGAAGAATTAGGCAAAGAAATGACAACGATGCAAATGGAGATTAAAATAGAAAATAAATATAAAAAATAAAAGAAGATGAAAACGAAATTGAAGAAATGAATAACGATATGATGTACCAAAATAAAATGTCTATAGTTCAAATAGAAATAAATGTAAAAAGTTAAAAAAAGAAAGTAAAATTGAAGAATATGAAGAAAATAATGAAAAGGAACAAGTTGAAGAAATACATGAAGATATGAATATGAAAATGAATTAAACAAGTATACGACAATAATGATGAATTTAAATATAAAGAAGTAACTGAGGAGAACAATAGAAAAAGAAAAAGAAGATAAGAAAAGTTATGCGAGAAATTATAACACCAATAGAGGAAGAAGTAGTTGAAATAAAAGATACAATCACAAGTAAATGTTAAAGTTGAACAAAAGAATAAGGAATACAAGCAGTATTCCGATGATGACATTGGGGAAGATACAACAGGAAGTGTTCCGAAGGACGCGAACAACAATGGAACAACGACTGTCACTGTGTGGACTGTTTCGACTGTAGTCAAATTGGTCGTTGCGCTGCCGTTAACATTTTGCAGTATGATTGTGAACAAGTGTAGTGCTTTTGTCAACTGCGCTGCTGCTTGTGTATGGTATGGTATATACTAGTTCTAACTGTCTCACTATGACTAAAGTAGTCCTGTCCGGAAGTCAAGGATTAACTGGGCCAAGTATTCCTTCCTGAAACGTAGTTGGAGTTCATGTCTACACTTCTTTACTCCTCATACTGTCCACGCAAACTTTGTAGTAATTTCTACACCCTGAAAAACACTACTTCCTTTGTCCCTCGTAAAAAATTTGCTAGTATGAGGGGCTGCAGATCATTGGGTTTCACTAACGGTCGACAAGGGTCGACCGTTGAAGGCAGCAGATACTGCAGCTAAATATGTTTGTAACTCGTTATAGTTAGGCTTAGCTTTGCCTAGTATTTTTTCAAGAAGGTCTTTGATCGATTTGGTAAGGCGCTTCCATTGTGCCTTCTTGAATAGCGTGAAATCCCGTGGATTGACACAACTGCAACCAAAGAATATAATGATGTACTACGGTAGACTGCACAGGTAAAAATAATTAACTAAACTTTGCTTCCGTATTTCAGGTGTAGTGGGCTAGTCATGTCCACGCCTACAGTTGTGTTTACTTTTTTATCGATCACGCGTTTCACTAGAAGGAGTGTCGGTACTACGTTAGATGCGTGGAATTTTGGCATGTCGTACATCTGCTTAGTTCCTTAGGTATTGTTCTGCTAGTCTGCGTAATCCAGAATCTTTTTCGTAACTTTTCTATAAGAAATTGAGTCCTTGTGTGTTCAAAAAGCTTATATGCACCCATGATCATTTGTTGCACAAGGTATGTTCCTTGGGGTGTAATAATGGCCATCTAAATAACTTTAGATCGTTTCTCTGAGTGATCCATCTTGCATTTTCACGACTGAGGGTCCTTAAATTTTGACTCACCATTGTACACTTCATCTTGTATTATTTATTAATATCAAACTCAGCCCTACGTATTCCTGGATACATAAGGATTTTGTCTTCATTCTTTTATCAACTGGAACTCGGGCATTAGATATAATTCATCTAATAACTTTTAGATTTTCCAAATAACTGGAACATTTTGGCACAAACCATCTACTGCAAATGCCCACAGGATTGTTGTTGACGTTGCTTTCTTTTCACCACTAACTTTATTTTATCAACAGCGTAACGTCCTGGAGGTCATTCTGATTTGTCTATATAAAACCAGCTCGGCCCCTCTTACCATTTGTATTCTAGTAGCTCCTTCGGTAAGCAGTCACGTGATGGGAGATCCACCGGACTCGGCTTTCCTGGAACATGTCGCCGGTCCTTTTCGTTTGTTAATTCAAGAATTTATTTGACTCGGTTTCCCACAAAAGTGTCCCAATCATCATTACATCAAATTTAAGAAATCATGGCTGATTACTCACTCGATTCCGGAACCATCCTCAAGACGTGTTCCCATTGACGTAACTCAAGCTTAACGTCTCCCATAATTATTACTGCTTCACCTTTGAATTTCTCATAATCTTGAAAACTATCAACTGAACACAATAATTTGTTCACATACATTGAATTCTTTAGCATTTTACTACGTCGTTGTTTTTACTTGGGGTCCAAGTAAGTTTCTATAACTGCAGAGAGTAGAAACAAGATACAGTTAACTCCCAAAACATCTCTGGATATTCAATCTTCAATGCGGGAATGTTTCTTCTCCCACCACAAAAACCGGAAAAAGTTACGATCTTTTTCTTGTACTTCTAACGTTTGGAAGGGTTTTCTAATGTCAGCAGAAACTCCAACTTTTTTTTCGGAAGTTTATTAATATGGCTGGGAGCATTTTAATTGTGTTTGGGCCTTTATATGAGCAATCGTTGAGTGGAAGGATGTCGGCACGCCTTACTAGATGCGTCGAAAACCAAACGTACTGGCGTTGTTTCACTCTCCTAAATACTAGGTGATGAGGTAGATAATGACTTTGTTCACACTCATTTTTCTCTTCTTCGATGATCTTCTTTTTGTTGCCACGATACGTAAACCTTATACTTTCCATGTTTATCCAGTTTATTTGTGGTGGAGACAAGTTTTCATTTGACTAGTGTGCGATAGGTAGGAAGTTCTTGTGGCCCCCTAATCCAGGGCAATTAAAAACTATATCGTCTTTCCTCATTTTGGGTAGTAATAGATTCGAATAATATTCAAACTTTTCGATCCTTTACTGCATGGGATTTTTACTGTAATCACTTGTAGGTTACAAAATTTGGAAATATCTTTCTTGGTAATAAACATAATTTCATTTGCAACTCTGTCACACGTAGAGGGCACTGATCTACTGAGAATCTATTTAAAGAATGTCTTTGTTGCCCCCAATCCGCATCTGTGTATGTTGTCTGTTATAAGTTGAAACCATAAATTGCTGCCAATTACAATATCAATTATCTTTATGCGCAATTTGAACTGCATAATTGTCTTTAATGTTGATTCCCTTTTGTTCTAGCTCTCGCAATGTCAGTTGTAACTTGTTCCGTTGGTCGAGGCTAAATACCAAATGCTTGAATACTTTCTTATAATTTGTAACTGACTCATCAAACAAAACTGTTTGCCCTGTTTCTAATGCCACCGGCTCGCTGTGAAATTCCTCCAATGCCTGACTGGAAAGGTAACTGCGTTGACTGCCTTCGTAAAACAGGAGGCCAACAATATGGGGATTGCTTGTTTCTGTTGACACCTTCACTAAGACTGCCTTCATCAAGACATCACTAGTACATTCCAAATTAACAAACATTGCACTAAGGACTTGCACTTTTTTTTAGAATGACCTCTCTTTAGACACAAAAAGCAAGCGTTGCTCTCTTGCAACTTCTTAACCTTCTTGTCCATACTAAGTTGTCGGGTCTTTCCACAATCTTTGCTCTCATGTTTGCCTCCACAAAATACGCATTCCAAAGATTGGCCTTAAAAAAGACCTGCTGCCGTTGATGGACTGTCACTGGAATATAATTTGCTTGTTTTCTGTTTAGTCTTTAAATTTTTGTTTCAGCTTTCTTTTTGTTCTTGAAAGGCTGACTAGGCCAGAATGATGCGTTGCTTAATCTGAACTTCTGACTTGAGAAATTCCATGAGTAGATCCAGCCTATTTTTGATGGTTCTTTTTCCGATCCGTCTGTTGCGCACAGAGGGCTTCTCTACCAGGTAGAAGGGTCTCCTCACTCAATCTTGACTCGACCAAAGAATATAGTTAAGTAGCTGGATCCGCCGACGACAGGTTCAAGCTCTTAAATGTGACTCAAGTTTCAAGTACAGGCTGGGACACGGGATCTTGTCCTTTATTGGTCACATTACTAATCACTAGCTTAAGTATCTCCCTCACATAAACTTGTAAGAGTAGGTCCTGATCCCCAAAGCGGCGCTAGAGTGCTAAAATCACTTCCAGATAATTGTCGCTGGTCAATGGGTAACTTTCGACTAGTTCTCTGGCTCTTGTATTCTTTTCAATTAACATTATCAAATACTGAAACTTGTCGCTATTGTAGAGAAAAAGGTCATTATGTATCTTCTGAAATTGTGACCAGAAATAGAACACACACCTTATGCTTAATACAAATAAACAGTTTAAAACATAAAAAAAATAATTTTAAAAATCAGTAGCAGTAAAAGTTCAGGTAGAGATTAAGTTCGTAAAATTTGTATTTTTTTTCATATTTTAGAAGTAATAGTTCTAATAATTGTTGATATATAATCTATTGTAAGTGATGTAATGCACACACAATGATATTCAGAAAGCAACACATTATATTTAATTATTAACGACGACTATCACATATTTCCATTAAATGTTATAGATGTGTTTGACGTTAATGTGAGTTGTATTAATTCTACAAAAATTATTATTTGTAATTGTCTACGGCACGAGTCAAGCATATCTTGTTTTTGCTTGTTTGTTTGTGTTTTTGGGTGAATTTCTTACGTATAAATGTTGACTAACGCACTCGCAGGCGCACCCACACGTACGCACACGTTTTACATTTATTTACTTATGAAATTTTTGTTGTAATTACAATGTCATTACATTTGAAAGAAGTATTGTTAAGCTAAAAATAAATTGTAATGGATTATCAATAATAGTAATAGTAGTTATTATAATTTTATTAAATTGTATCTAGCTAAATACAAATTAGAAAAAGATAAAAACGAATAACGGTTCTAAATAATAAAAAAATATCAATGCAATTTACCATAACAACATAAAAACTCAAAAGAAATAAAAAATTAAACTATAGGAATACATTTTTTTTAATTTTAAATACTGTAGCACATTTACAATCTGTTGTACACTCATGAAATTTAAAACTTGGACACCACAATTTCTGTAAACAAAAGTTTGCACATTGTGAAGCGGGCTTAAGGGTATCATTTACAATTCTAACAGCAGGTAGTCTCAGCAGGGGTTATCTTATAGAAGGACTGTAGAATGAATCATTACAAGAAAATAGGTAATTTACGTTGCTTACTTAATTTTTTCTTTAAAGAATATATTTGAAGGTATCGCTAATTAAACACCATAGCTCGATTAATTATCGAATCAAAATTTTGTTTAGGAAATGTTTACAAAATAAAATTAGAAATAATTTTGATTTAAAAACGTCTACAAGCAATAACTTTTAAATTAAATCAAAAAACTAAACATGGTTATTTGGGTTGACTGATTATTACTTATTTTAAATAAATCTAACCTACTAATTATTGTAAGTTATTAAAAAAAAATCATTAAACTCTCTATTCATAATATTTAGTCCTTACAAAATGTATATTTTATGACGTTTCATTTTTTCTGTAGTTAATATAAAAAGTGAAAATAAAAACTAAGGCAATTCTTATTGTCAACGTATATATTTAGTTTTTGACAAGAATTTATTACATAATTATAATTAAGATACCAAGTTATAGTTTAAAATTAAATGAAAACGTTTTTTTTTAAATAAAGGTATTACTATATAAATAAATATAAGAAATCAATAATGGGTGTGACCTCCATTATTATTGATACATTCTTGGAGGCGTCTGCTCATTGACGCTATCAAGGTATCAATATAATTAATATTAATCGTTTCCCATGCGGTATCAATGGCTGCAATTAGTGCATTACGGTTTACTGGTATAAAATTTGGCCCTTGTTGTCTTCGGATAACAGCAGTATTCGAGCCCAAACATTTTCGATAATGTTAAAATCTGGGCTTTTTGCTGGCCAGGGTAACAGCTCCAAGTTATTTGCTTGTATCCAGTTGCGCACAATTTAAGTTATTGCTTGTAGACGTTTTTTAAATCAAAATTATTTCTAATTTTATTTTGTAAACATTTTCTAAACAAAATTTTGATTCAATAATTAATTCAGCTATGGTGTTTAATTAACGATACCTTCAAATATATTCTTTAAAGAAAAAATTAAGTAAGCAACGTAAATTACCTATTTTCTAAAACGTCCTTAGTGTAATGATTCATTCTACAGTCCTTCAATAAAATAACCCCTGCTGAGACTACCTGCTGTTAGAATTGTAAATGATACCCTTAAGCCCGCTTCACAATGTGCAAACTTTTGTTTACAGAAATTGTAGTGTCCAAGTTTTAAATTTCATGAGTGTACATCAACAATAAGTAAATAGTTTGGCTAATAGACATGCAATATACTGTGTAACGGTTATAATGACATAAAGAGCTGTTTGAATACTTTAGAACCAGTTGTCAACAATACAGATGTCCTAATACTACAAAAGAAGCAGATGTAACTGAAGTTCAACTCGTCTTGAACGTGACAATTAAAAATATGTTAGAATATACGTTAGATTTCGTCGATACGCCTTTTAAAGCGCCTAGAAATTTTCAAGATATTTTACAAAAGTCGGTCGTATTCGATTCTCCTTTACCGAAGGTACCCTTGACTCAAATAGAATTAAACAATAAAAAAGAATTGAATGAAAATATTTTATCGTTAAATATTAACGAATTCAATAAATTCGAGTTTACTCAATTGAAGCAAGATGAAGTAACAAAATTTAGCAAATTGAGTATTTTTGATATTACGTCATTGGAAGAAATATTTGAAGGTTCGTTTGAAACAGGTGGTTACAAATCTGACACGACCATTTTGTATTCTCCTGATCCCATCATGGAGCCGGGCTCAAGTTCTCCGATACTCTCGGGTCATAAAAATCGTAGTACGAAAAGAGTCTTGTGTGTCATATAGGAAAAAAAGGAAAAATATTAGTTTTAGTAGCGACGACGATGACAGCATCATTGCTAGTAGTGTTAGTTCTATAACGCTTACTAATAAGTGCAACAAAGAAGAAGAATTTAGAAAAGTTGATGTTAGCGACATAGCCGATCTAAGTTTATTCGGTTTAAATAATTTTGTTGTTGATCAGCATAAGACCAAAACAGTGAACGGCAACACATTCGAAGAGTTATTTTCAGAAGATTTAGATAAGTCACCAATTTTGCGGTTAACGCACGGCACAAAGGACGCAAACCAATGGAGTTGCACGTCGAAACTCGTGCGGAAAAAAGAACCGAATAACGATGATGCTTAAATAACGGATAGTAGTCGTATATCAGACTTGATTGATTTAACGTCTGATAATTTCTCAAAAACTGCCGCTCATTAGTAGCAGACTGAAGTTTGATGACGATAATTATGTTAAGAAATCTAATGTAAAAGTTAGCTTTCCAAAAACTATGTTAGCTTTAAAGAAAACAAATCACCTAGTTGTTGATGCCACGAAATTGCACGCACCTAAAGAAATTTCTTCAATATTAAGCAGGCATGAAGTAACTAACGATACGTTCACTCTGAAGAAATCCGTGAAGAAATTGGACTTTAGCGATGACGACGATGATTTTGACCTCGATTGCAAAAACGACGTCCTTTGGATTCCAAATAACAAAAAGCTACGCCTTTAGAGGAGCAACCCAAAAAACATTTAAAGGAAATTCGGCCCGATGTAGCGCACTACGTTCGTGGAGGATAAATTATTTATAATAGGCTTTGTCGGAGAGTCGCGGAAGTCCCTGAAGAACTACAAAAATTAGACTGCTATCTAACAAGGCGCCACCTGCTGGGTAAAAGAAAGAAATAAAACCGACCAACAGGAGATCAACAGGTTTTACTTAAAGTCTAATACGCGAAATTGAACACAAACCAGAAAGAAAGACAATTCAATATAAAAAACAAACCTTAAATTACTAGAAGAAGGTGACAGAAATAGAGAGCCTCGCTTAACAATAAATAAGGCTCGCAATTAATGTGTCGGATTTTCGGTAAGCTTTTAGTTACACCAAATTAAAGTTAACGTTCCAATTGAGGATTGGCTACTAAGAATGCTCTGCGTACACATATCACTTACACACGGCGATTTAAACTAACTTAAACTAGGATTAAAAGGGTAAGTACCTCCCGCAAACCCAAAAGGCCTTTTGTTTTCGCGTCAACCGCTCTAAGTAAAGCGCCTGGAGCTTGTATTGAGCTAGTTAAGAAAACGTTCGGCTGTGGAGCGTTCACCGAATAAAAATTTACTTAAATACTAGAGATCAAACCGTTCTATGTCATATGTACTTGAACTTCATACGGATTATTACTGAATAAATTACTTAAGTAATAAAACTTAGCTGTAATCTGTAGGATGCAGTTCCGAGAATGAAAGTTTCCTGCTAGCGACGATAAATTAGCCGGATTTAAACTTAACCACCAATTTGAATTGGAAATCTTAAATCACACATTAATAATTTTTGTAGAAATTTCAACTTCAAGACGTACGCCAAATCACTCGTACGGAAAGAAAAAAGATGTCCGCTGTTCGTTTAGGAAGCTTAACCGGATTTTATTTTCCACCAATAGAAAAATTAGCAAAATGCTCACCAAATACGACTTTCGTCGTAACATCTTACTCGCGACACACGTTTTAAGATGGCTCTCGACGTGCGTCCTACATTCAAAAAATAAAACCGTAACGACTGTAAGAATAAGGAATAAATTCTATGGACTTCATTTTTGCTTAGTAAGATTGAACTGCGTCGGTTATGACGAGAGCACTGGTTACACTGTTCACTGAAAACGAGTCTCAAAGTCTAATGGGTCGTGTTTTTTTAAACGTTGCACTCGCTGTCTCTCAAGCAAGTTTACTGCTAGGTTGTTAGGGTGAGCACTAAGTTTTATTAGATAGGTTGTACTAGCTCGGCGAATTTCCTCATGAACGGTTGGGAGAGGAAGACCCTGTTGCAGAATCCAATTGGGGACATAACGTGGAGCATTAGTTATTGTTTTACGATTTTGTTTTGAAATCGTTGTAAGATTTCCAAGTTGAAATTGCTTGCCAGTTTCCAGAGTTGGGTCCGTATGTCTATATCGGTTTGATAATCGATTTATATAAAA
The DNA here is from genome assembly GCA_030710515.1 of Abscondita cerata. Taxonomy (NCBI): domain Eukaryota; kingdom Metazoa; phylum Arthropoda; class Insecta; order Coleoptera; family Lampyridae; genus Abscondita; species Abscondita cerata. Next base: position 86,284 of record JALBCR010000974.1, read on the forward strand.
GCATCTTGTTTTCTAGGGTCAAGAAGGAGGTTCCGCCAAACAACCAGTACATTTGTTGGAATTTGAGCTCTAATTGCACTCGTTTTGGGTTCAGGTGGATTTTCAAGTATTTGACGTTGTCCTGTTGTAGAATAGGGTTTTCGTTGAGTGTAATCGGTAGGCAGGTTTCTGTCCGTAATGGGAAGGTTGTTTGTACTGATTATGTTTCATTGACCTGCAAATGCCATAGATGTAACCACGTATTTATTTTATTAAAGGTACTTTGGAGGTAGTTGGAAGCTACTCGATAGTCTGTGTGTGATGCTAGCACAGCTGTATTGTCGGCATAAATAGCTATAAGTATTTGAGGGGTTGTGTGCAGATTTGCCGTGTAGATAATATATAGAACTGGTTCTAATATGCTTTCTTGAGGATATTGAATAAAGGTCAGTTAATATTTTTCTGAGTTTGATTTGAAAAGTTCGTCCTTCTAGGTATGACCGGATTAGTTTGTATATTTGTGGGAGATCTCTTCTAATTTTATATATTAGTCCCGTGTGCCATACTTTGTCGAAGGCTTGCCTGATGTCGAGAAATGCAGCTGTGCAGTATTTTTAAGATTTAAATCATGATTTATTTTGTTACTACCCGATGAACCTGTTCTATTGCCCGTGTCTTTCCCTAAAACCAAATTGATGTTGTGGAAGTATATGCTTTTCTGCAAACATGGTTTGTATTTTTGTAAAAAGCAATTTTTGAAAAAGTTTGGAGACTACAGGTAGCTGGCTAATTGGTCAATAGGAAGTAATGCCTTCTGGATTTTTACCGTTTTTTGGGATCATTAGTATTTGTGCAATCTTCCACTGGTCAGCAAACGTTTTAAGTCGTGGAGCTACGTTGAATATATATACAATTAGTTTGATGCCGTTTTGGTGCAATTGTTATAATATACCTGCCTTGAGTAAGTTATATTCAGGTGCTTTGTGCGAGTTTAGACTTTTGATAACAGTTATTACCTGTTTGAGTTTTATGGGTTTTAGATGGGTAGTGCTTCAAGCGGTTCCGATAATGTGTGATGAATTGTTAGTTCTTCTTCCAATGTGCAGGTTCTGGGAAATGGTTAGAAAACCGTTGACATATGATTGGCAAATGCTGTAGCTTTGTCGCTTCGTGCTCAACCACCATCCGCGGGTATAAACATGGTTGACTTTTTTATTTTTTATTGCTCTCTAGAGAGAAGTTTCTGTGGTTTCGTAAGGTGTTAATCGAAATAGGTAATTTTGTACCTCACGATTATTGTGCTTCGTTTAGAAGAGCTTTTAGAATTTGGGTGGCATTATTAAAGTTAGTTTTGTCTTGTGGGGATCTACTATTATGCCAAATACGACAAGTCTTCTTTTCTCGGTTATTTTCTGTTTAAAATCAGGGGCAACAGTCAACAGATTTATCCTGTTTATAGTTGTCAGGGGTTGTTACCCAGGCAGCTTCCTGTAGAATTTGGTTAAGATATTCCACTGCATTGAATAGGTCTGAATCCGTTTTCAAAGTAATGTTTAAATTCACCTTTTTCTGAACGATTTCTCGAAAGTACTCCCAGTGTGTTTGTTTAGTATACAAGTTAGAGGGGTACTTCTTGTTGCTACTTTGAGCTGTATGTTACAATGAGCGGGAAGTGATCAAACGAGAGGTCGAGATTGGATTCAGCTTTGATGTACCGTAAACCGGTGCTACTTGAACATGTTTTTGAGACATTTTCGCAAATATCTGACTACGTTTTTAATTTATGAGTGCCCAGAAATATTCGTTGTACCGACCTAACTGTATACTAACCATATCTGGTTTTATTTAAAGAAAAAAATCAGAAAAGGCGCTAAAAAAAATTTGTTTATAGAGCGTTCAAGTAGTAATAATATATTTAAATGTTTTTTCAAACAAACGTATATTTATATGTAAATAAACTGAAACTCATTCAATAAAACAAACTTAAATGCAGTTTACATTAAAAAGAAACAATGAACTTCTAAGGCACAATGGGACCTTAAATCACATTCTAAGGCACAATAGAACTTTCAATCATTCTGTATCATAACACTATTCTGGAATGAAGTCTTTGTCGTCTTCACTTCACTTCATATATAATACCCTCGTCGTCTAAACCCTCGCAACAAAGGCAGTTGTAATAAAGATCTTGACTTGCCTTGTTAAATGGGCCACAAATCAAACTTCTCCATTTCACACACTGCAACCAGTCAATTTTTCCCTTGTAATTTTTCTAGTTTATACGGCAAATACAGCAAATAGATAAATCCACGTCTTGACCTACATGTTGGATAGACAATCCTGGTTTCGAAGAATTGTTAGGGCAGAAGTAGATGCAGATGTAGATCTTCGACGTTTAGTACTGCCTCTTCAACGCTTACAGCAGACGCATTAGTGACAGGTTCTATTTTTTCCTTGCTTTCGTTTTTGTTTTTCGCTACTGCAACAATGTTCTTGCAATAACTCTCTGAAGCTAGTATCAATATTTCTTCCAATTTTCTGTGTCTCAGCATCAAGCCCATCGGGAATTCTCTTTAATACTTCAGTAGGATTAAGTGAATGCAGACCGGTTGCCCTGGCACTACTGACATATTTTATTCCTTATTGGTCCACCCACAGTCTAATTATTGTACAGGTTCTGTGCTTTGTACACGACCATTAGTGCCAGAAGGTCCCTGTTTGCGTTACTGCATACCATAAGACTGATTGAAGCTCGAGAGTGCTCTCGTACTTTCTCTACCCTCTTAGTATTTCTAGGACGATAACCTTCTTTGCTTTAGGATTGTCGGTGATGTTGGTTTCATTATAATTATAAAGGTTTTAGCCTTTAACATCTTGCAGAGCAACTTCAGCGTTATTGAAGAAATTCAAGATGTCATCACGATTCACCGACGACCTGGAACGTTTCATATTGGACGCCATCCTGATGGATAGGTTGTTCCTGAAAATGAAGGAGTCGAGGAAATCTGGACGTGGAGTGTCATCGTGAAATACTCGCACTGTCTTTCCTTGTTTGTCAAGGTATTTTTTAACTACAGCCCTTACATTCAGCCGTGTTAAAGGGAAACCCCATTTATCAACAACACCAAAGGTCTCAGCGATGGTAGCCTCTTCAATTTTGCTGAGGACAGTCGGATGCCCAACAGGTCTCATATTCTTTCTATGTATTCTACGTAAAAGTGATATCCTAGGTACGCTGAATTTTTTGGCAGCCGCCTTTTGCGACATCCTCCCTTTAACAGCAGCTACGGCTTTCTCCATGTCCTCCAGCCTGAAGTTAGCGTAGGGTTTTGACCCAGGGCTTTTTATATGTTTGCACTATTTTTCACTTCAGTTGACTATCTGTAATAAAGGAAATCCTGCTGCGCACTTTTTAAAAAAACAAAACAAAAGTTAAAAAATAAAGTTATAACGGCATGACATGTTCAAGTAGCCCCGTAGTGTTCAAGTAGCCCCATTTTACGGTACCTATCTGATATTTCTTTGATTACGCAAAAATTCAGAAGATCAGGAATTTTTTGTCGCTCGGTGGGTCAGTATGTTGGCTGACTTGTAGACAGGTATTGGAGATTATCTTAGATGGATTTAAATAGCTCCCGTAACCTGACCGTAACCCTAGATCTCCATGTTTAATGTTTTGAGTTACAGTCATCTCCTGCTATAAAGCAGGTCCGAGAGTTTGGAAGAATTCAGTAAACTGTTGTTTGGTTATCTTATGATTGGGGGGTAGTAAAATGCTGAGAAAAGTATTTCCTTGTTTTGTTCTTATACAGCAATGGTGGTGGCTTGTCAGTGTTCTTGGTGATACTTTGGAAGTTTACAATGGTTTGTAGTGTCCTTGACTATGAGAGTAGATTCCGCGTGAGCAGTGTTGTTTGGGTGATTGGTTGCATATATTGTATAATCTGGTATTTTTATATATTTCGATATCATCATAATGTCAATGTTGTTGTTTAAGAGATATTGTTTGACTTCTAAGCTATGTTGTGGGAGTCCTTTGGAGTTTTATAGTACAGTTTTTAAGATGTTGACAGTTAAGGCATTTTACGCCTTTACTTTTTGTTGTACGAGTACAATCCTTAGTTGGATAATCACTGGTGCATTTTACTCTGTGACAGTAATTTTAAAAATGTCCGTATCTTTGACATTTTTGACATTGAATTACCTCTCGTTTAACGTGTGAGGGTTCAAATCGTATTTTTGAATGCATTAACAAATCAACTTTGTAGATGTCTTTGTTATTGTCTTTTGCTGAAGTTTTACAAAAAGAGAGATAAGAAATGGGATAGTAGGACACGTGTACAGTTTGGAAAAAAAGGTGATAGAAAAGGAGAGGGAGGAAAAAAATAGATGTTTGATAAATTAGTAAAAGCGTAATGATGTATGGGACAGAAATATGGGGATTGGAAGGGATGGAAACAGATAGAGAATGTTCAGGAAGATATTGAAGATAGACATTAGGTTTAGATAAGAAGATGGCAGGATATATAGTGGGAGAATTCAAACAGGGAATAGGGCAGTGACATAAAGAAGTAATGGAGGAAAGAAAAAAACAAAATATTAAGATGTTGTTGAAAAGAAGTAAAGAAAGGTAAGATAAAGTATGGGCAACAAAAACAAAAATTGTATTATGAAAGAGTAGGAAACCTGAGAGAGGAGGTAAAAATAAAAATAAAAGAAAGGAGGATAATCAAAGGAGAAAAATAGGTACAAAGGATAAAGACACAGAAATCCAAGAAAAAAACAAAGATAAGAGAAGGAAGGTACAACTGAAGATGGTAAAAGATAATAAGCGAGAGTGTGCCACTGTATTGCTATGAATTGAGTGGTGAAATGTAATTCATTACGTTTAATTGTATTTGTGTAACTTGCCCAAATCGTTAACACAAATTTTATAAATGGGTTTTCTCCAGCTAGCTGCTCGTTTACTTCTGTTTTCTTTTTATTTTTTAATAATAACACTTGATCATGAGACTCTAATTTACTAAATTAAACAAAATCATGACCGGTACAAACCTTAAAAGAAAAACAAACGTTCAACGACTTCAAAAAATGTAGGTTAATTCAATTTCTATCTTGTGAATTTGACTTTAATACGGTCTTCAAATTTTATTTCACTCGTTTGCGCACCCAAAATGTCAAATATTAAACACGAACTTGTTCTTATGCGCAATCGCATCTAGTTTTTCGTAAACAAAAGTGGTAAACAAAAAAGGTTGGTTAAAAATTAGATTCCGTTACAATTATGATTATAATTAAAAATTAGATCTAAACTTGTCACATTCAGTAAAGCTTGTATCTTCTTATTAGCTGCGTTTTTTCCCTTCTTGTGTCGTTCCAGGGCTTCCAGACGATTTGCTAGTTTTTGATTGGCTTCGTTAATTTGATAATTGCATCCTCCATGCCACTTTCACTGCACCAATGTCCCTTTGTCGATAGCTACCGATGTTATTCGAAGATTAAATTTTGCTAATTTTTAAACGCAAAGCGACGTGGTCTCTACCACTTTAATCATACGACTATTCAACGGTTTTTTGTCGGTCCTATTTATAATCTTTTATCTGTGCCTTCCTGGATCTTTTTAAAGTTTTGAAATTTGCGACAATTTTGCGCTCTTTCAGCTTTTCAAATTGGAACTATCATTTTGCAAATAATTATTAATAGCCTTAAACGATGCAGAAAATTAGAATGATTTGTTTGATATAGATTTGTATATCCGTAATTTTCTAATTGTTGACTTATTTGCATTTTTCTCAACATTTCCATTTTTAGGTTATAATTTTCAAATTTATAAATTTTAATTTGGCGCATCATAATGATTTTTAACTCAGGAATCAATTTCTTGAGTTCTCTTATTCCTTTATTTTATGTTTTGTGCAGACTGATTTTCAAAATAAATTTTAAATTTCAGATTAAGATCATTTTCAAAATTTTTCGGGTTTCAGCTGTATATGCAAACTTTACTCATTTCAGTATATAGTGGGGGAGAGAAATACAAAGAAAAAAGAAGAATGGGCAAGGTCCGCTGTGGAAATAAAGAAAATGAAAATAAATATTAATTGGAGGATACGAAGAGGTTGTGTAGATTATATGGGAAGGATACAACCTGGAGCACATGGTGAGGGATGTAGAGCTAAGGCAAGAAGAAAGGTTCTGCATAAAAATGGTGAGGGACTAGAGTGGATAAAAAGGTTGATAGAGAAAAGAGAGAGGACTAGAGAAATAGAAGAAACGAAGAAGAAACAGCATGTAATTTTATTTAATTATGATGTATTTATGTAAGGTGGAGGAAAATTACATCAAGTAAAATCAAATAGCATGCCGCCTTCCGACCCTGGAGTTATGATATAACTGGTCAACAGTGGGGTGGTGGTGCATTGTTAGCAATTAGAAGATCTATAACATCTGAAATCATTGATACAAGCTCTCTAAAAATGAAATTCACTCAATTGACGTTATTGCGTGTAAATATAAATTTCAATTTGGTTTCTTACATATATTTGTTATCTACATACCTCCTAGTACAAATCTCGACTGTTTTTTTAACCTTCTTGGAAATTTTAGAATAAATGTGTTATAATTATCAACATATTATACTTATAGGTGATTTTAAGTGTCCCAAACTTAATATATAAACAACTCCATAAATGATAACAAGCATAGATCTATTTTAAGTTTTATTAATACCTTAAATTTAAATCAACAAAATTTAGTTTTAAATGTAAACGATCGGCTTTTAGACTTAGTAATTTCTAATATTAATTGTTCTGTTACCTCATGATAGGATCCACTAATACGTTGAAGATGTTTATCATCCCGTATTGTCTATAACTTTTAATTCAGTAGTAAGCGGTGAAAATTTTCCTGCTAATACTACAAATAAACCGTTTAATTTCTCTAAAGCGGACTTTCCTGCACTGTATAATCATTTTCTACACATTGATTGGCAATTTCTATATACCTACGATAACATCAACATTGCTTGTAACGAATTTTATAAAATACTTAATTCTGCTTTTGAGTTATATGTTCCTCATTGCCGTAATAGTAAATCAACATTTTCAAAATGGTTTTCTCCGGAATTAATTAACAATATTAAACTAAAAGCAAAAATATTTAATAGATCAAAAAAGGAGCACTCTAGTCAGGATCTTCAAGAATTCAAACGTTTAAGGAAACTAATCAAATCACAAATTACAAATACTTACAAAAAGTATATATCTGATGTTGAACACTCTATTTCCAATGATTGTAAACAATTTTGGAACTACGTTAGAATGAAATTCAATGATGACCTTATTTCCTCTCCTGAGCAGATTATAGAAGCGTTTGGCACATATTTTTCGAGTATATTTTTAACACCAAGTCATACACAATCGTCTACGATAGAATCAGTTATTAACTCTATTCCTAATATCACTGTCTCCTATATTTCAGAAGATGAGGTTACTGTTGCAATAAAAAATACTTAAAAATAAAACCACCGCCGGTCCTAACCAAGTACCATCATTTTTGTTAAAAGACTGTCATTCTGTTTTTATCAAGCCCTCTAACCTTCTTATTCAATTTGTCTATAAAGTTGTATTTTCCCGAGATTTGGAAAATTTCTCGAATTACACCAATTTTCAAATCTGGAGACTTAGATGATGTTAGAAACTGTAGGCCTATAAACATCCTATCAAATATTGTCAAGGTTTTTGAAATAACAATTTTTAATCAGGTTAAGTCACTCATATCACCAACATGGCTTCATGCAGAATCGATCGACTTTCATTAACCTAGCGTCTTTTTAATCAAATATATATATATATATATATATATATATATATATGTATATATTTGTAATAAAAATCTTTGGGGTTTAAACACGTGTAATAAATATTAAAAATTACAACGTTTCGCCACGCTAACACGCAGCTTTTTCAAGTAATTAATAAATAACAATTTTAGTTTCTATGCGATTTTGACCTTGAACGTGTCGCTGGACCAGAGTAACCAATAGCATTACGTATCGGTATCATGGTAATGTTGTTTTGCATATTTTGTTGTTCTATTTGTTGGATATTTGGAGATCTTCTATCCTGAGGTAAAGTTAATAACGGTTTCCAAGTGTTAGGTAAACCTTTTCCATCATCTCGTTTATTAATGCAACTAGGACGTCTTTCTATCTCGATTTGTTCTCTAATGAGGCGGTTACATAAATATTTTTCTCTTCCTAGCATTCTTGTATTTTCAAAATCGATTTTATGTCCTGTTTGGTGATGATGTTCAGCTAGAGAATAAGTTAAACATCCTTTTCGGACTGCTAGTTTGTGTTCTTCTCTTCTCGCAGAAATACGTCGATTGGTTTGTCCAACGTAAGAGATGTTACATCCTCCGCAAGGAATTTCGTAAATGCCTTGATCTTCTAAAGGAATAATATCTTTAGGGGAACGGAGGAAAGACTTAACTTTATTAACAGGTACAGAAACTACTCGTATGTTGTGTTTCTTTAGAATGTTACTTATCTTCTCTGTAGTACCTTTGAAGTACGGGATTGATACAGTAAACGTACTCTTATCGTTAACTTCGTCGTCACTTCTTTGTTTCATCCTTTTTGCTTTCATAACATGATGACGTGAAAAACCATTTTGTTTAAAAGCTTGATTCAGAAGATTCATTTCTTCGTGTATATGCTCGCTGTCTGTTAGTCTAGCAGATCTAATTAATAAGGTTTTAAAACAGAATTTAAATGTTGTGGATGATGATGTGAATTAGCATGTAGGTATCTATTGGTATGAGTTTGTTTTCTATACACTGTATGTCCTAAACTTCCGTCTGGTTTCCTAATTAGTAACACGTCAAGAAAAGGTAGTTTTCCGTTAACTTCTACTTCGGTAGTAAATTTAATTTGTGGATGAATATTATTTAAATAATTTAAAAAAGCTAGTAATGCTTCATTACCATGTGGCCATATGGAGAAGATATCATCAACATATCGTAACCAAAGTTCTGGTTTGTTGGAAGATTCTTGAATTGCATTTGTTTCAAAGTTATCCATAAATAAATTAGCAATTGCAGGTGAGATAGGTGATCCCATTGGTGCTCCTTTAGTTTGTTTATATTTCTTAGAGTCGTATAAGAAGTATGTGTTGGTTAAACAATGTTTAGTTAAACGAACAACATCAGGTGTTAACATATGTTTGTTTGCTAGAATATTAAGAGTTTCTTCTATTGGAACTTTAGTAAACAAGGACTCAACGTCAAAGCTGACCATGATATCTGTAGGTTTTAATTTACGACCTCTAATAATATCTATAAAATGTGTTGAATTTTTAATATAAGAACTTGAGGATTCAACAAAAGGTTGTAATATTTTAGCAACATATCCAGCTAACTTTTGTGTTGGTGAATCTATACTACTAACAATAGGTCTAAGTGGTACTCCATTTTTATGAATTTTAGGTAATCCATAAAATTTTGGACATTTAGAAGACTTTTCTCTTGGTATTAATTTCTTTTGAATTTCCTTATCAGTATACATTCCTTAATTACAGCTTTAGTAGTTTTTCGAGATACGTTGTAGGATCAGAGTTTATAATTTTGTAAATAGGATCTTGTAACAATGTTTCGATTTTTGATTTATAATCTTCGGTATCCATTATTACAGTTGCATTTCCTTTGTCAGCAGGTAGCACAACAATAGAATTATCTCCTTTTAGTTCCTTTAACGCTTTCAATTCCTTGTAAGTGACGTTGCGTTTCGGAAGCTTAGATTTCTTCAGAACATGAGAAACTTCTTGTCGTACCGTTTCTGCTTCAACGTTCTCAAAATCTTTGACTGCTGCTTCAACCTTTGTTATGATCTCTTCTACTGGAATACGAGAAGGGACAACAGCAAAATTGAAACCTTTACTAAGAATACTCACAGAATGTTCGTCTAATTCTTTGCTTGAAATATTGTGAACTACATTACGAACATCAGTGTCATTCCTGTTATTCCAATTTTGAACTTTTGACTGAGATAATCAAATTTCTTCAAGTGGCGGGAAGTTTTAGTTCTTTAAATTTTTGTGATCGTAATTCAGCCAATTCATCTATGCTTCTCCATATTACAGAAAGAATAGTGTTAGAAAGATGTAAATGAATTGATAATAATTCTGTACTTACGTTAGATAGATTTCTTCTGACATCTGAAATCATATTTCGTACTAACGCTAACCCGGTTCGATGTAAGATCCTTTTTGTTTTAGAAGAATTGGTGTGAAATTTAATCTTACAACATTTAGGTATAATATTTTTGTCACATTAATAAACGAGATGATGGAAAGGTTTACCTAACACTTGGAAACCGTTATTAACTTTACCTCAGGATAGAAGATCTCCAAATATCCAACAAGTAGTACAACAAAATATACAAAGCAACATTACCATGATACCGATACGTAATGCTATTGGTTACTCTGGTCCAGCGACACGTTCAAGGTCAAAATCGCATAGAAACTAAAATTGTTATTTATTAATTACTTGAAAAAGCTGCGTGTTAGCGTGGCGAAACGTTGTAATTTTTAATATTTATTACACGTGTTTAAACCCCAAAGATTTTTATTACAAACATGTTTACACGTGAAAGAATAAAGCATTATATATATATATATATATATATATATATATATATATATATATATATATATATATATATATATGAGGTGGTTGATAATAGAAGACAAGTCGATGTGATTTACACCGACTTTTCAAAAGCTTTTGATACCATTGGACATAACATTATTATTGATAAATTACTTAGCTTTGGTTTCAACAGTTCTCTTCAAGTATTCTTTAATTCGTATTTAAAACATCGCATACAATATGTCAGTTATAATAGTTATCAATCCAAACCGTTGGTTGCATCATCTGGAGTACCCTAAGAGTCCCATTTGGGTCCATTATTATTTTTGATCTATATCAATAACTTAGCCAACATACTCACTTGTGGTAAACTATTATTTGCGGACGATCTTATAATTTTCTGGTCAATTACAACTCTTAACGGCTGTTTTTTATTACAACAACAAATTGACAAGCTTCTACATTGGTGTAACAAAATGGTCTTTCCCTGAATCTAGATAAATGTAAAGCAACATCTTTATCTCGTAAATTAAAACCTACTACTTATTCTTACCGAATTGATTCTACAATCGTTAAAAGATGTGATGAAATTAAAGATTTGGGGTAACATTTGATAGCAAGCTTTCATTCAATAACCACATCAACATCATATGCTTATCTGCAAACAAAATGTTAGAATTTATCATTAGAAACTGCAAATCATTTAATAATACCAATTGTCTAAAAATACTTTACTTTTTATTAGTAAGATCAAAGCTAGAATATTGCTCATTAATATGGAATCCTTTTTCTAATAAGTATAAGACCATTATTGAATCCATCCAGAGAAAATTTTTGAAACTTTTTATATTTTCAAAAATACAGCTCATACCCTGAAAGAGGTTTGTCCCAGGAACAGTTATTACAGCAAACTGATATTTCTTCATTGGATAAAAGGCGGTTAGATAATGGCGTGATATTCCGTTATAATGTACTGCGTCATAAAATAGATTCACCGTACCTATTAAGTAAATTAAACTTCCGTGTCCCGCAAATTAATTCAAGGCGTTCGGTTCCATTTTAATACCTACACCAAAACCAACATCTTACAAAAATCGCACATCTTCATAATGTCAAAAATGTTAATTTAGTCGGCACAGAGTATGATATTCATTTTGATTCGTTAAAAAATATTAGAAAACCAACGTATCTTGTTTTAACTATATTGTTAGCGCGTCCTTCGATAATTTTCATTTTTGTTTTTTGCTTTCTGTATTTTTGTTTTAGTAATTTAAGTTTATTTAGCATATTGAATATTGTTCTATAATTGAAATATTTCTTTCTATTGAACAATAAAGATTATTATTATTATTATTATTATTATTATTATTATCTTCGACCAAGGCGGAATTTATTGCATTCGCTGAAGCACTTTGCGAATTAATATGGGTAAAACGAGTGTTAACCGATTTTGGGCAAAAGATTGAGAACCCTATCAAGATGTTCGAAGACAACCAAGGTTGTATAAAATTACTCAATAATAAGTCGTGCCACCAGCGTGTGAAACACATCGAAATCAAGTTTGTGAATGAACATATTATGTTGAAAAACATAGTGGCCGTTTATTGTCCAACGAGTGACATGGTTGTAGACATGTTAACAAAACCAATAGAACGGTCAAAGCTAACAAAACGTGTTCAGACAATAGGTTTAATGTAAGTAATTTAAATTTTTATTTGGTGTTGAGAAGAGGTGTTAGTATTTGCAACACCGTAAAAAGAAAGCGTAACCAGTGTAAACGCGGTAAAAGTGTAAAACTTACATTACTTATTATACCTTACAGTTTTGTGTGTGTATCCATATTGAATAAATACAAAAAAGTGATCTGTTTTTAATTTCATGTTCTTATTTACCTTCTATAATGTTTACACATTTAATTGGGTAAGGGTTGGCATGTTTAGGTTTAGTGGTTTTCCTAAACCTTGAAGTAAATGTTTTGTCAAGACGAACCAATCAACTATTGCACACGGTTTCGTCACCACACTATACAGGTTTATAATGATCTTCTGGGGCACGATACATAACACTTACATCACAATACAATATTTGTATAATATGTACCATACGAATAAATAAAATAAATGGGATGATGTTGTAGTTTAGCTATTAATTGATTTTTGTGCCCTATATTTCTATTTGTGTGTTTAATAGCATGTATTTTGATTACGTCAGGTATAAATGGTACTTTTAGGTAATTATGAATTGTTATGTTAGATGGTTTACTGCAACTCCTATTAACCAGTACATTTGTCTAATTTATATACTAATTTGTTGTTTCTTAGCTTTTATATGCGCTTTCCAATTTAACTTTTGTCCAAATGTAGTCCGAGATATTTGACCTCTTTTTTTAATGGTATTAAAGCATCGTTAATAGATACTTGAGGGTAAGCGCTATGCCTTGTGGTAAATGTAATTTGACTGGAATTATCAGTGTTAACGTTAATTCTCTATCGTTTCTAACAGTTTTAAATGGTCTTGTAATTTTTCGGAAGTAGTTGTGAGGTTTTTAGTAGTTGGTAAATCTACGAACATATCAGATACAAATATGGACCAAGTACACTGCCTTGAGGCACTCCAGGAGAAATAGCTTGGTTAGTAGATAATGTGTTGCTTAATTTGACTTGAAAGTATCTATCTTGAATGTATCATTTTAGCTGGGTCTTAAGTTCATGCTAAACCTTATTGAAAGCTTGTCGGATGTCAAGCAAAACTGCCGAACACATTTTCTTCTGTTCCATGCTTTCTTTAATTGTATTAACTTTACGTGTGTATGCGGAGAAGTGCAGACGTGTTTATTTAAAGTGGAAAGTGACATTTGATTTATAAAGTGTAGTTGTAATTAATAATAGCAAAGAGTGAGTGAAAAAGACGAATAAGATCTAAACAATTAAGCGATTTTTCTATTGTAATCGGCAGTGTTATCAAACGCGTGAAGCAGATGATAGTGGTACCACAGATAAATACATCTTACAGATATACCACCGTATGTAATAAATTGGACGTCAGTTTTGGCGGCGATTTGGAAATAGTTTGGAACCGGCTCACTTTTAGCAATGGCGCTGTAGTAGCGCTATAGATACTGCAACTATTAGATACAGATGGCTCTTGTAAAAATTTACTATAATTTCCTTTGTTATATTACAACAGAGAACCATACAGAACAATAAATGCAATACATACGAATTCAATTACAATTGAACAGCTTTTAGTATTATGGAAACAATATAATAAATTCTTTTACCTTTTAAGTAAAGTATAATTACAAAACAAACGTACGTTCCGGATAAAAAAATATTACTCAAAGTTCTGTATAAATTCCGAATATTTTTAAAGGTTGTCAATAAAAGAAACTAACATCTATTGCTGTTTTCAAATTGTAAGTAAAGATTGTTTTTTTGTAAAACGTTCATTCACACCCCAGCAAAATGACACAGTAAAATTACATATTTTTTAGTTATGGTATCTATACTAAAAAAATTTCATTCTATACTCTCATTCATAACATTTATAAACTAAAACAAAAAACCACGGATAATGAAATCAATTTAATAGTATTTAGATTTATAAGACGGAAGTTAATTGAATAAGCTAAATAAACACTTTAAACGCTTGACATACTAAAGATTTTAAAGGAAACGTTAATTTGTGTATCTGTGCTAACTGCCAATATGTCCTATTGCATGGACTATCTGTAAGTCGTATTTATCTGTGGTGGTACCCAAGCGGTAGATGTGAAATGTTCAAGACAAACTCAAAATCTTGTCCGACTTGATCATATCCTAACTCATCGCTCATTTCAATATCTTGAAGGTATTCTCTAACTGTTGGATCGCTAGTCCTTAGTAGTTTTGATTGCACATCCGTTAGAGTTTCTTTAAAAGTATTAGTATGATACGAAATAAGTTCATTTAATGACAGTACTACTTTTAATGTTGTACGTCGAAAAAAAGTTATTAAAGTTACTCCGTCTTCGCTGCCTCCACGTAAAAAATACGCCCCCCAAAAGTCCGTGAACAAAAACAACATCTACTTTAAGTGTTTCTTGTGATTTATGCAAAGGATGTAGAAGATAGATCTTGTTAGGAAATCGTACGGTAACGTTGCTGTCTAAGTTGGCCAGAGAATTAGCTGCCGGTGCAGAAAGTCGTACATCACATTCGTTCATCCAATCAATAAGCTACTGAAAACTGTCATTTTGGGGACAGGGCGATTAAAGCCTGAGGGAATTTAAAATCTAATACAAAGCGAAAGAAATTAAAAAGGTATAGCTACTTATATGAAGTAAACATGTCGGACTCAGAAAGTGTAGATAGCTCTGAATCAAAACGAAAGAGACAGGAAGATCTAAGGGAATGTGTTAACGCCGTTAACAGAATTGTTAAATTTTTTAATTGAAGATTGTTTATTGCATTTTATGTATTCCGTTAATTGTTATAATTTTAATGTCATTGTTCATAATTATTTATTTAAAAAAAAATTGTTGTTATAGATTTTTAATATTATTATTCATTCAATTCGTCAAAGTAAAACAGCATCAACGTTTTCTGCTATAAAAATATTAACAATTATTTTATGTTTAATACGAGTTCTGCTTATTATATCCTACATGCTTTTTATCCTATAAATATACGATGACGCATGTAAATATATCTCTAATATATATGTTTTGATGGTTTTTTTGTAAATTTGATCAAAATTTGGACAGACAAACGTCAATAAAAATTATGTAAAATTATAATAGAATTTCAACAAAATCGGATTTAAGGTAATTGTTTATCCGGTTTATCATTAAAATTTGGATATTTATTTTTTAACTAGCTTTTAAGTTATAAAAAAAGAAACATTTTAACTTTGATTCATATTATTTTTTAATTGTAAAACATAAATACAAATTAACAATCTTTAATTTTATTTATGAATATTTTTTTCAAATTCTTTTTATCAATTGGTAAGTCAATTATTTCATTGCCATTTTTAAAATTAATTTTCAAGATTTTAAGCTTTAGCATAAGAAACTGCAATAAATCAACATTTTTGGTCCTTCGAACCGAATTATTTCTTTAAAATGACTGAGAAGGAAGAATCTCATCTATTATTTGCAGAAAGAGCAAAGCTTTTATCTAGATTAAATCAATTAAAAATGCTACGATCTCAGGTCATGAGTGAAATATCTATTGAGCAGTTAAAAGCCATTCAAACTAAATTCATTCAGCTTAGTGATTCATTTAATCATATCCATGACAATTTAATAACGTTGTCTTTTATGCCTGATAGTAGTATAAAAGATTATCCAACTTTTGACGATTTAAAACGTTTGAATGATATGCTTATGGCTCAAATAGATATTTCCACCCAAGTTAACATTATGGAACGAGATTGTAATAAACCTAATTACTACCCCATTAGCTCAGTTCTTCAAAAATTTGAAATTTCTTCATTTTCTGGTCTTCTTTCAGAATGGGTATCATTTAGGGACATGTTTATTTCACTCGTTCATTCTAATCAACACATTGGTAAAGTAGAAAAATTTTGTTATCTTCTTAGCGCGTTTAATGGCGAAGCTCTCATCCTAATTCAACAATTTAAAATCATCGAGAACAATTATCAACTTGCATGGGACGAATTGATGAATAGGTATGATAATGAGCGGAAGCTTGGTGCGCATTACCTGAAAAGAATTTTAGATCACAAACCTGCCACATCTCAATCGTTAAAAGCAGATTTCAGAAAAGCTGTTATTAACAATTTTTCAGCAATAGATCCACTTGATCTAAAAAATAAAGCTGATTTCTTGCATCTTACGTTAAGTCTTGAGCATCTCGATCCTCGCACACGTCAAGAGTTTGAAAATGAACAAAATAGATTAAATATCAAATATCCTAGTTATGAATCACTAGTGAATTTCATCAATGGAAAGTGCACGGCATTAGACATGGCAAATTTCCAACCACATTCTTCAATTTCTTCAAAGTCACAATCTACAAATTCATCATTATCTTCTTCTAGTAAACGTGGTTATGCTTTGGCCACATCTTCAATGTCTTTAAATAAATCTTCAAATTCAACAATAAAGAGTAGTCCGTTGATTCAAGTCCTATCACTTTATCATCATCTAGCAATACTCCACAACTTAAAATAATTTTCTGCCCATTATGCAAAGGCCCTCATGTCTTAAATAAGTGCACTCAATTTTGGAATTTAAAATTGGATTTCAAAATAAATTTTGTCAACTCTCGAAAGCGATGCATCAATTGTTTAGGCGCAAATCATTCGGTCAGTAATTGCTTCTCCCAACAAAAATGTAAAGAATGTAATAAAGCGCATCATTTTACTCTTCATGATTATTTTAAAACTGATGCATCGACATCTTCACTAACTACAGTAACTACAATCACAAATTTGTTTTCTTCAGAAGTTGTTTTACTTGGTACAGCTTCGGTTGTAGTTTACGACAATAATGATCATCCAATAAAACTTCGTGCGTTAATTGACCCCGGTTCTTAAAAATTAATTATTTTAAATTTAGCTATGCAAAAATCAATTAGTTGGGGCCGGTTCTACTCCACTTCCAAAAGTAATTGGAAGAACTTTTGTCATGTTCGGTCGAGATTTCATCATGAACTCTATATTTCAATAAAACCGTTGGTTATTGAATCGATATTAAATAAAATACCGCCTACAAAGGTTGATCCACTATTGTGGTCAGAAGTAGACCAATTTAATGTTGCTGATCCTTTGTTCTAGAAACCATCCCAAATCGATATTCTTCTAGGTAGTGATGTCTTCTTAGATATTTTGTCATCACGTGCTGTTAATTTAAATAGCAAAACAAAGACTCTCTTAACGATTTTTGGTTTAGTCATAATGGGAAAGTCTATTCCAGACAATTATCATGCTTTGTTGCCATCGTCAATCAATAATAATGATTCAACATTGTCGTCAATAGAAAGGTTTTCAAACTCTTCTCCATGTTTGTCAACAATTATTTCTAGTGATTCTTTATCGCATTATCAACAATCCGATGACAACATCCATGATCTTATTTCACGGTTTTTGAGAATGGAAGAAATACCATCTCTACAAGGAATGAATCTAGTAGATTTTTATTATCATTACCATTCAAAGAAGATCCTTAAAATTTAGGAATTTTGCAATCTCTCGCAATGAAAAGATTTTAAAGTTTGGAATATAAATTATTAAGAAATCACCATTTAAAATTTCAATATCACGAAATTATTTCTGATTATATTAATTTAGGCCACATGTCTTTGACTGAACAAAAATCACATTATGTAATACCTCATCAAGCCGTCATTCAACAATCTGGAGTTATTAAGAAACGTAGGGTTGTATTTGACGCGTCTGTTAAAACGACAACTGGAATTTCATTAAATTTCACTCTTCATAGTGGACCTCGACTTCAATCAAACATTGAGGATGTTCTTAGCAGTTTCAGACTTCATCCAATTGCTTTCACAACAGACATCAGCAAGATGATTTGGCAAATTAAAATTCATGATTCTGATCGATTATATCAGCATATTTACTGGAGATTTCATCCTGAAGATCCAGTTCAAACATATCAACTGAACACGGTAACTATCGGTCTCACTTCATCACCATATCAATCTCTTCGGGTTTTACAACAGTTAGTTTTGGAAGATGGTAAAGAATTTCCAAAGGCTTCAGACATACTGACAAATAACATTTATGTTGATAACATTGCGACAGGAGCTGCAGATGTCGAATCAGCAATTTAACTTTATGAAGAATTATCTTCATTGCTTCTTCGTGGAGGATTTAAGTTGCATACATTTCTTTCTAATTCATCGGAGAAAAGCAACATTTTAACTTTGATTTGTATTATTTTCAATTGTAAACATAAATACAAATTAACAATCTTTAATTTTATTTATCAATATTTTTTAAATTCTTTGTATCAATTGGTAAATCAATTATTTCATTACCACTTTCAAAATTCATTTTCAAGATTTTACGCGTTAGCATAAAAACCGACAAGGGAAGAAAAAGGAGAAGTTAGTGGAGTCATGGAAATATGTAAAGAAACTCTGCAAGAGGTGAGAAATATTAGAGCAGAACAAAACATATGGAGGACAAGATAAAAGAAAATAATGAAGAAATCAGGGCGTATCAGGAAACAAAATACAAGAGACTAGAGGATAAGGAGGAGAAGCTGCAAAAGAAAATAGAGCTGTAAGAAAAAAAGATAAGAAAGACAATCTTGTAATTAAAGGGTTTAATACAGAAAAGGAGGGAGAAGGCTTAAAAAAGGAAATAGAGGAATTTTTGAAAATAGAATTACATGTAGAAAAACAATAAAGGAAGAAACGAAAGTAAACAAAGACTTAATACTAATCAAATCAGAAAATTTTGGAGACAAAATTTGAGATAACGAAATAAGTTGAGGAGGAAGAACTTATTCATAGACGATGACTTAACAAGGCAGGAGAGAAACGTACAAAGGAAGGTAAGATCAGAAGTAAAAAACTAAGAGAAGATGGAAGCAATTTAAAAATAGGGTATATGAAATTAATAGGGAACGGGGAGGTGAAGGATTGGAACCAGGTAGAGAAGGCGATGGGGAATACCCAGACAAAAAACTGATAGTAAAAGACAAATATAACAATAAAGGTTAGACAAGGCAACGAAAAGGAAAATAAATAAGGCAATGATTAAAATGTTTTCTGAATGTGACGGGTGTAAGAAATAAAGATAGCCAGTTTTGGAATTACGTCGACAAATTTGACGTCGTGGGGTTACAAGAAACCTGGCTTGAAGAAACATAATTGGTAAGAACAGAAAGACAGGCTGCCACAGGGATACAGACGCAGTGAACAACAACATGAAAGGAAGGGCAAAATGAGGAATATTAACGGGAGTAAGAAAAATATAGAAAAAAAGAAAAATAAAATGGAAGAACAACAAAACATTACATGTAATAACGGTCTACAATTTTGACATAACGGAAATAAGACAAAAGGGAGAGCAAATGCTAAGAGAAATTAAGGAAGACTTACTAATAATTGAGGAGACTTTAACGCAAGAATTGTGGAAAAGAGGGAAAAAAGCTGGAAGACGGTAGAATGAAAAGAGAGAGTTAAGGGATAAAACTATAAACAAGGAAGGAAGAAAATTATTAAAGTAATGTGATGACGAAGGGTGGGAGATTCTCAATAGTAATAAAGAGGAAGAAGGGGAATACACATATACTAAAGCAAAAGGGAAGTCAGTAATTGATTACGTAATAACGAACACAGAAACGTGGGAAGACGTAGAAAAATTTAAAATTGGGGAAAGGATAAAACAGATCATCAGCCAGTAGAAGTAAGAATTGGGGAGGCAAAGACATTTAACAGAGAAAAGTAAAATATTTTATTAAAAAACAATATGAAATGAAAAAAGTGTAAAACAGTACCCGAGCAATCTAGAAAATATCAAATGAACAAAGAAAAAGGTAGAAGATAGTATGAATGAAAAGATGAAAGAAATAGGAAAGGCGGCAATAAAAGAAACATGCGAAACAAGAAGGAATAGTAACAGCGGAAACAATAAATGGTGTGATAAAGAATGTTGGAAAGCAAAGAGAAAAGCGAGAAAAAAATTAAGAAAATGGAGTAATGGCCAAGCAGAGATAGGGGAATACAAAATAGCACAAAAAGAATTCATACAGACCTGTGATAGGAAAAAAAATGGAAAAGGAACGAAGAGGAGAAGGTAGAAAAATAAAAACAGAACAAGATGTATGGCGATATCTAAAGAAAAAGAAAAGCAAAATAGTAGTGCAAAATAATATTGAAATTCAGAGATGGATAGAGCACTATGTAAATCTACTAGGTGGAGAAGGGAAAAAGGTAACAAAAAGTAGGGGCAATTACATAGAAAATAGTAGAATGGAGGAAATAAAATTAAAGGAAGTAGAGGGAACAATAAGCATATTTAAAACAGGAAAAGCGGCAGGAGAGGATGGATTACAAGGGAGGAATGGATATACAGCGGTAAAGTAGTGCAAAAAAGATTTACAAAAATAGTGAACAATATAATAAGAAGTGGAAATATACCGAGGAGATAGAGAACTTTACTGATATGCCCAATATTTAAAATGGGGGACAAGTATAACGAAAAAACTACAGAGGCATACATCTCATGAACACAGCATACAAGGTATATGCAATGGTGATAGGGAGTAAGTTAAAAAACGAAGTAGAAAAAATAGATATACTTCCAGATGGACAAGCGGGTTTTAGAGATGGAAGAGAAACAATGGACAACATATATATAAATATATATTAAAACATATTATAGGCAAGGAGATGGATAAAGAAGGAGGATTTAAGGAAGCGTTCGACAATATCAACAGGCAGAAGATTTCAGGATTTTTAAGGAAAATAGAGATAAGGGAGTGTATAGTGAGGAGAATATAGGATATATATAGTGAAACAGTATGCAAAGTAAGAGAAAAAGAAGACATTAGCAAGGAATTCTGAACAACAAGAGGACTAAAACAAGGATGCCCTTTAAGACCTGTCTTATTTTCATTATATATAAGCGACCTTGAAGAGATGATATAGAAAAACCAAGCGGGCGTTGTGGCGTGGTGGTTGGGAGAACAAAGTGGGGACTCTAGCATACGCGGATGACTTAGTGTTAATGGCAACAGTAAAGAACGGAATGAGGGAAATGATGAAGGTTTTAAAAGATATTTAGAAAGAAAGGACTTAAAATTAAATACAGGAAAAACAAAAATGATGGAATTCAGGAAAGGGAATGGCAAAGGAAGAAAAGTAATGTGGAGATGGGGGGAGGATGAAATAGAAAGTGTGAAGCAATTCACATACCTAGAATATGTTTTTAAAAAAACAACAAGGACGAAGGACAAATGAAAGAGAGTGTGCATAAAACGATGAAACTATTGGAGCATGGGTAAAAAACGTTTAGAATACGTATAGAAAAAAAGAAAACTAATGTTGGAGAAACTGATATAAAGTGTAATGTTGTACGGAGCAGAAATATGGGAATGGAAGGAACAAAAGGAAATGGAGAGGGTGCAGGAAAGATACTGGAAATGGGTGCTTGGGATAGATAAAAACACACCAGGATATATAACGATAGAAGAAGTAAAGGGTGAGAAAGTAAGAATAGAGGCGGGAAAAAGGGCAATAAAGTTTGAACAACGTATGGAAGGAAGAAAACACTGTAAAATACCACAAGAATGCTGGAAGGAGAGTACAGAGGAAAAAGTGAAATATGGGCAAGAGAATAGGAGGAATTATTATTTGAAAAATGGATATGCAACAATTGAAGATGAAAGACTAAGACAAAAGGGGAGGGGAGATGGACATAATACAACGAAACAAGGACATAGAAAAACAAGAAAGGAGAGAAAAATTACAAATTTAAGGTATAATAGAAATTATGAGAAGATAATGAAAGAAGAAAGACCAGAATATATCACAGGAGGAAAAAAGGAAAAGTGAAAAAATGATAGCCAGATTTAGATGTGGTAAAGAGGAGAGAGAAAGCAGTGTAGAATATGTGGGAAGAGTGGTAAAATATAGATCATTTATTAAGAAGAATTTAACGAGCTAAGAGAGGAGGACAAGAGTAGGGAAAAATACTAAGTGGAAAACGAGAGGGAGTAGATTTGATGTTGGAAGTATGGAAAAGAAGAAAACAGTGTAAATGCCAATAAATGTAAAAAAGTAAAAATGTAAAGCCTTTGCAAAAAATTAAATTTATAGTAAATAAAACTTTATTACTAATTATATTAATTATTCTGTGGCAGTGTTGTGTTGTTGTGTGTTTTTTCTAAAACCGAATTGGTAATTAGGAATGAGATTGTCTATGGGCACAGCGTCTTTGATCCTGTTGAGTAGAAGTCCTTCGAGAAATTTCGACATTATAGTTAACAGACTTATTGGTCTGTAGGATGTGGTTTTCTTAGCAGGTTTACCAGGTTTTAAAATTATAATAGTTTGGGCAAATTTCTATTGCATATGGAAATGGCACAACCGCAATATTATACTTTATATTGTAGTTAATAGTACATTGCCTTTACTACGTTTTCTTTGATTGATCGTACCCAACTACCATCTGAATGTCTAATGGGCGGCACACTAACTATTGGCCTTTTTAGTTTTTTAATTGCCTTCCATAGAGAGTGATTTTCAGATGAAAGGTTACCTATATACTGTTGAAACCATTCATTTCGAGCCTCTTGCAATACAGCATAAAATCTGTCGGTGATTTTGTTGGGTTCTGTTTTGTCTTGAGGATTTCTAATTCTCTGCCACTTACTTCGAGCAATTCATTTTTTCTGTACCAGTTGTTTAATATGTAGGGGTATGTTATACGCATCCGGCACTATTTTATTTCTTTTCGGTGTTGATTACCATGCAGTATCCTGAAGTAACTTGGTTAAATACTGTACCACGTCTTCCATTTCATGCGGTTCCTTTATTCTAAAACTTAAATTAATGTTGTTGTAAATAATTTGTTTTACAAAGGCTCCAGTCGCTTTTCTTACTACATATGTAAGGTTGTGACTCTTTATATAATACCACCATACCTAATGTTATTATGATAGCACAATGGTTAAAACTTAGATTAAGGTTAGCGTCTATACTATACTTCTATACTACTAATCTGCAGCAGTGGACATCATTCGACACTCAGACACTATTTAAAAGAGAATAAGTACTTAGACAATAAGATATACGTAATGTATAAATTCGATGGTATGTGCCAGTAACAGACACTTCTATCTAAATCTACTTAGGATTCCTCTGCTTGTTCCGAAAACTAATTGACTTTTATCCGATTTATTATCCTGACTGCCGCCTGTCTTCTGACTAATTCTACGCGCTCTTACATCTATTTTGAAATACTGGAGTGGGCGCAAAAACATCGACACTTCGAAGACGCTACCAAAGGGCACCTATTTCTGGCCGACAGAAATACAGCAGAAACTACCCATACTAGATTCAGTTAGTCATCAAATAAGTTTCAACCACGTTCCCGATTTTTTGCATTCCGGCTCTAAGTAGTGAAATCATTCTAGGTAAGGATATCCTAAAGAGTGGGAAATGGTTCTAGATCTGCAAAAAAACACGATAACATTAGGGAATAAAAAAAGGAATAGCGCTACAAACTTCTCCTGCTTTAAAGATCAACGGTACAGATGTTGTCAACTAGGTGAAAACGTTCTTGTACATTGAATCCGCCTGAAACCCGACGTCAAACCAATGAAGCAAAGACCTCCCTTAAATCGACTGGTGTCAAGGCGCCAGCTTTTAAAAAACTTAAAAATAGACTTGTACCCTCTGTCAAAATGTAAGTGGAGACAATTTTTTTTTTAAAACGCTTACTCCCTAACGACTTGTTACGCCATGCAACTCAAAACGGTGTCGCAGAGTGCCAAACTAACTCAATGGCGAGGGGCGGGACTAGAAAGATGTTTTTCACTTACCTTGATAGATGGCTAAAAATCGTTATCACGCGTCCGATTTAGAGTTTTATTAGGCGCCTCCAAGATTTTTTCTAAATTGACACAAATCCGTTAAAACATAAACACATAAAAAGGAAACGTTTTAAAAAAGAAACGTAAATTGCGTGTGGTTTTTTATTGAAATGCAAGTTTATCTACAATTCTTTAATTACATTACGATGTAATTCTATACATTAAAGTCATCCTAAAACATAAAAGCGGTACCACCGCACATTTAACTTTCTTGACAATGATTATACTATTTACAGGTTTACAGAGTTTGTAAAAACAAACTTAAAATTCCCCATCCCGCCTCAATTTGTTTTATTTCGAACAATAAAACTAACAAACAATAAAAAGAAATACGCCAGGACGTCTTATCTTAATTTGGCTTACACGTAAATGCGCACTAAATACACTATACGATAATTATTTGAACTAAATAATCAATTTACTTACCAGTTATGTTGTTTTCTTCTCATGAACTCAACAATCCGTTAGGCGTTATATTTAAATAATCAAAAAAATTCATTCAACGGTATTGCATTTTTCAATTTAGTTTACAATATAAGAGATATTCGAGAAGTCCGCAAGCTTTACTTTGACTTTACTTTAGTCAACGATAGTTCGCTTCAATTTTGCGAACCGAATTGTTCCCTTGCACGTTATCAAACATATCGTCTTAAATCTCGCATACAAATCACTTTCATTTGTCCATACGCGAAGAGCTTTACGCACACTGTTTGATATTTAGCGATTCTTGATAAAAAAAGTCACAATTAAAATCCGCTACAGCTTTTTGTACTTGTTGTTAGTTATATAGTACCTACTCGTTTTTAATCTGCTTATGAAACTTACAGGAACTGTGCGTGGCTTCTCTCACTCTCAATGTCTAAACGAAGAAACTTACACTTAACAGTTTTCAGAATTTAACCGGTGTGTAATTTGATTAATGAGTATAGACCACATAAAACGTGAAGTTTTAGGTTTAAAAACAACGCGACTTTTATGCTTGTCATGCAACAAGCAAAAAGTTCATTGAGTCACCGAAGCAATACCTTCTAAGAATAATGATCAAAATAATGATCGTCCTCAAACTTAATTGTGACCACGACGGCTTTAAAAGTATCAAATAAATATTGAGGCGACAAGGGATCGATACTATATGCGCTTTTTAACGCAAACAAAATATACTTAAAATACAGTACAACTCATTTAAAACGAATACAGTAAAATCTCTAAATAACGGTCACTAAAATTTGTTGCAAAACTGTCTGGTATATGGAGGTGGCCGTTATTGGGAGGAAAAAGTTAATTCTATGCGTTGTTTATTAAAATATTTTAAGTATGGAACATAATATAGTTCGCTATAGGGTACTATATATCTGCATATAACTATAAATGTACTGATACAATATTAAATAATCAGACGTTCTAATAATGGAAGAGTTATACATATTGAATACATAATACATACATTTACATAATATGTACCTATTTTCTAATTGCTAGTTATATCTACTACAATAGTTAATTACATACACGTACATACCATTAAATTACATGTTTGTGAAATATTTTTGTGTTGAGGTTTGTTTTACATTTTAAGTTTAGTTTGTAAAACAGAAGATTCACATTATGATTAAATTTGAAGTACTTTTACCGCTAGCTCACTCTTTAGAAAATAGAAAACTTTGCACATCTCTTAGTTTCTTACACACTTCACCTATATCTTTAATGTTTGACGTAAAACCTGGGATTCTTCTGCACCACTTTCATTGTTTGAATCACAGCCTTCACTATAGTCTAATTCACTGATTATATCTTGAATACTTAAATTGGGGCTTTTGGTCAAAATATCACAATCAATAGATGCATAATTTTCAAGGCTTACACGTTGATTACCTTCTAGTAATGCAGAAAAAAACTGAGCTAGTGGAATTTCTTCTTCTTTATCGAAATCTTTTTGCAGGACCTTTTTCGAGAATCCTGCTTTCGCAAAACATTTAGCAATTTTAATAGACAAAACGTTTCTCCAGGCTACTGATATCCAAACTAAAGCGCTGGTAAAATTAATACTTTTTTCTGCATTTTCAAAAGGACGTTCGGTATTTGAGAATGTTAGCAGGTTTTAATTAAAATTTTCTGTAGGCCATCTTAAAGTTTTGGATAATTCCTAGATCCAGTGGCTGGCAATGGGGTGTGGTGTTTGGGGGTAGAAAAACAATGTTCACATTTTCAAGAGTCACTTTGGGATGAGACGTGGCATTATCCAAAAATAATAAGATTCTTCTATTTTCTTTTTTCATCAATTTTTTAGTAAGGAAGTCATAATCAATACTGTCTCCATGCTTTTTTTATAAGATACCTATTCTAACGGCAATTTGTGGATATGAGAGTCTTTAAAGCATCTTGAGTGTTTACTTTTTCCAATGATTAATGGATTGTATAAAATTAAATTGTCAATCTTTGTTTTGTAGCTTTTCTATCACTACATTTATTGTTTTTTAAAGAGAACGTTTTGTTTGGCATCGCATGGTAAAAAAGTGCGGTCTCGTCAGCATTGTACACATTTTGGGTAAATACTCCTTCAATATTACTGGCAGCTTTGCTTTCCAAGCTTCAACAATTGTCCAGGTTAATATCAGCTGACTCCCCGCAAATTGTTTTAAAGGTTATGTTGTCTTTGACAAAAATTTTCAAGCCACCCATTTTCCGCAACTTTCAATGCTTTGTCTTTTATTAAAAGTCCAGATATAGGGGTATTAATTATTAAATATTTCTAGCTTTACAAAACCAATTGCAAACTGCTAGGTCAATTTCTAAACCTTCAGTTCTAAGAAATTTTCTCTTCTCCTCTGTATTGGAACCTTCTAGCACTAGTATTGAACTTTTCACTTTCCACAATTATATCAATTTTCTCTTTAAGAGGCAAACGTTTTCTTTTTAGCAATATTGAAATTTTTTGTACGTCTATATGTAACAGCACTGTTGAACATACTAACTCCAACTATGTACGCAAAATACAATTTTTGGGGTGAACTTAATGAGCCTTTTAATAGCACCTTCTCTGTAATGACTGTCTATTGTAAATCGAACAAATTCTTTAAATCCGTTTTAAAGCCGTACATAGAGGTTTTACTATTCTCAATAACGCCAAAACAATTTACGCGTAAAAAATATTTTTATCGAGCAGAGGTGACAGACACAGTCGGCAAAACTTTTTTTTGTTCCTCCAAAATAGAGGGTTTTTATGGTGTAACAAACAACCTCTTGTAATTTAAACAATATGTTTCTTATTTAATTATTATATCACTAATAAGAATATCAAAAATTTTAGGCTCTAAATATTAAAGTAAACAGACCCATTGCCACCGGATTCTAATAAACACGATTATATCAATGTCTTTCCTTGAGGTTTCCCTTAAATGTAGGAAGTTAAGTAATGATTTTTATCAAAGCTTTCAAATTAAAGTTGCGCTTAATAATAATAATAAATCTTTATTGCTATAACGTAAGCACGTATAATTTTGGTTTGGTAAACTATAAATTTACATTTTCAGTGCTACTTCACAAAGTTTTACACAATAATGATAAACTTTAATTAGAATAATTTATTTTGCTTGTTGCGCAAAGTACGCCTTTTCCTGGAGCTCTTTAGAAAGTAAGAAAATTTATTAGAGATTTTCATATTTTTATTATATATCGTCAAAGGAGATTAATAAATTTCATAATTAAATGTATTGATGAAGATTTTGATTGCGGAAAATTTATTTTGCCAAAGTGCATTTTCGTTTAAATCAGTTTCGCCTGCACTATACAGCTTTGTAAGTTATTTCGTAAACTTCTAAAATCAATACATGATGTACGTTTTTTGTAATTGAGTTTTAACTAATTAAAGTATATTATATATTTAAGGTAATGCGAACTTTTCGTAACCTAAAACAAACTCGAACTATTTACAAAGTTCTAAATTCTCCACTGACTCCTAAGTAGGTGCAAACTGTACGTAAACCTAACTGAAGTATAATCCATGGTCCTTATACTATAACTATCAGAACCCTTTCCCAAAACGTTCTATGTAGAAATTTTGTTGAAA
Organism: Abscondita cerata; assembly: GCA_030710515.1. NCBI lineage: Eukaryota > Metazoa > Arthropoda > Insecta > Coleoptera > Lampyridae > Abscondita > Abscondita cerata. The sequence goes on from JALBCR010000974.1 coordinate 114,552, forward strand.
ATTACCAATGTGCCTTTTAATAAGGTTATGTCGATTTAGGAACGTAATCGGACGAAAAAAGCTATAATTTGAAAATAACGTGCTCGTCAAAATGTACCTAAATTTTCATATGAGGTTTACAAACTTTTAGATTATCCGTCCTAGTTTTTCATTTATAAATTTAGATTGATCAATAAGTTTATTATTTATTGGTCACGCAATATTTCAGATTTTACCAATTATGTCGCAATTTTTTATACTCAATTTTTTTTTGGTTTTTTTATGTTACACTTTCATTACCTAAAGTTAATATCATAGAAATCGCTATTTATCACGCTTTTTAATTTGGAAAATGCATATTTAACTCACACGCACTGAAGGTTTTATGTACATAAATTTTTAACGTATTATTTGAACACACTTTTCATTAAAATAAAACATTTATTTGTTATAAAACCAACAAAATTAATTCATTTTACATTTTTCATTTACGTTTGATGAACTTTCAATAAAAGGGTATAGATGTTTTGATCAATATTAACAGATTTTACATTAATTTTACATTTACATCATACGTTGTTTCTAAACTAAAATTTTAAATCAGAGATTTTCCAAGTTTCAAATATGAACGAACATACAGAAAACGTATTGTAGATGTGTTCCTGTGTAAAGTTTTATTTCAAAACCATTATCATTAGTAAGTTAAAATTTACATCATTACCTAGTAACATTATATTGTAATTTAACACAGTTTGATGTAATAAATCGTTATAGTTTTTACAATTAATTTGTTTTAATTTTTTTTTATTGAAAACGTTTATTTAAACATGATACCTTCAAAACAAAATAACAAAGTGTTATTATAAGAATCATAAAAAGTATATCTCATCTAGATCCCGTAAAATAGAAATAGTTTCTAAAGTACACGCACCATTGCCTTTCTGGAAGGTAATACTGATCCGCTGCAACAAGTATAACTTTGATCTATACTCCCCACTAACGAAAATTAACTTTCTTCCTAAATCCTCAATAAACGTTCGCGCAGCCTCACAAAACGACCCTCTATGCTAAACGAAACAAATATGTAATCATTACCATCTCCTGGTAGATTCTTATCTTCTTTTTTCTTCGAGTTTGACAACAAAACCAGGACCTCTAGCAGCAGTCTGAAGAGGTAACGGTCCCATGCCGTCTATAACAGTCACATCCCAAACTAAACTCTTGCCTTCAGACCAGGGAACAATAGTTATTCCATCCAGACGCTTGCTGTCATCTCTAAATAATCCCGGTGGTTCAAGTCTAGAAGGACATCTTGCCGATCCCAAGGTTTGCTTCAGAACATCATTCGAAGTGTTATGACAAGACCATTTAGCTTCTCCTTTGGTACAAGACATCCCATAAAGACTATCCAAGTCGACATATTTGTCGCAAACACATTTGTAGTTCACGCACACATCACAACCCAGACGTAGAGCAATGCATATCCGATAAACGTCGTTTTCCATTAAGGTGCCAATGTTTTCCAGTTCTGCATATGAGGAATCTGCAGAGTACTTCTATACAACGGGTTGTTACGGTTTTATTTTCTGAATATAAAACGTGTCGAAAGCAATATTAAAACGTGTGTCGCGAGTAATATGTTACGACGAAAGTCGTATTTGGCGCGCATTTTGCTAATTTTCTGAAATAAAAATTCTATTTTGTTTTCTAGACGAACAGCGGACATTTTTCTTCTTCCGCACGTGCATCTTAAAATTGAAATTTACACAAATTGTTTATGTGTGTTACAAGATTTCCAATAAAGATTATTAGTTAAGCTTAAATACAGTTAAATTCACCGTGAGTACACATTGCTTTTCTTTTTCTGTTTGTATTCATTTTAATTGCCACGTGAAATTCTTTTAGCACGTTTCTTGACCTTATGATTTGGCTGTGTGTTATATCTGGATAACTTTTGAAGGTGCTGGAGTAGCTGATTTATGACCTTCTTTGTCAATTAAAAACCACACTGCGGTTTCGCATTAAATATGCTGCAGGCAACTGGTGGCCACCACGTTTAACTCCCCGAACTGTTAATATCGTCGCTAGCAGGAAACTCTTATTCTCGGAACTGCATCCATCAGATTACAGCTAAGTTTTATTATTTAAGTAACTAATTTATTGTTAATGGGTATGAAGCTTATGTACATATGACATAAAACGGCTTGATCTTTTGTTCTTAGGTAAATCATTATCCGGTGTACTCTCCATAGCCGAACGTTTTAACTAGCTCAATACGGGCTCGTGCGCTTCACGAGCGGTTGACGCTAAAACAAAAGACCTTTGGGTTTGCGGAGGTACTTACCCCTTTAATCTTAGTTTAAGTCAGTGTCGTTGCACGTTGATCAGATAAATTGCCGTGTAAAAGTGATATGAGTCTTCTTATTAATGAATCCTCAATTGGAACGTTAACATTAATTTTGGTGTAACTAAAGCTGACCTGTGAATCCGGCACATTAATTGCAAACCTTACTTATTATTAAGCGAGGTTACTGCTAACGTACGTAAATATATGCGACAGTCTTTCTATTTCTGTCACATTCACTAATTACTATAAGATTTGTTTGTTGTTTTATTAAATTGTTTGTCTTTTCCTTTGTTGTGTTTGATCTAGCGAATTAGGCTTTAAGTAAAACCTGTTGATCTTCTGTTGGTCGGTTTTATTTCTTTCTTTTACCCATCAGGTAGCGCCTTGTTAGACAGCAATTCAATTTCTTAGAACTCTTTAAGGACCTCACCTCCTCCTCCCGGCTCTGCGTCGAAGCCGGACGCTGCTGCTCTAACTATTATAAATACTTTATTCTCCTCGAACCTAGTGAGCTACATTGATCCGTATTTTCTTTGGTTGTTTCTTGTTTCTTTAGGTTGTTTCTTTAGAGCCGTCGTTAGTTGTAAACCACAACCGTTACATGGTCCCACAATGTTTTTGACTCATGATAAAAAGTAATCCCAGTCACGTCCCAAACTTGGCGGTACATAAAAGAGAACAAATTCAGGATACTGTCCGCAAAAGACAAAAAGGTTCCTCCTAAGCCTCCATGGGTAACGTGGCTTGGTTCCACTTATTCGAGCTAAACTTCATGTTTGTCAAACATACCAATCAGTTTTATCAATCACGCCCTAAACACCAGAGTACCAGCGTAGGCGGGGAATCCTTGCTCGAGACGAAAAACCTACAGAACTTGTCACTATGTTGTGGGAAAGGGTCAGTGGCTACATCTAATTGTTATTTGGGGACAGGAAACGATCTATTGCCGCGTACTGCAGTTTGTTTAGTGGTTTCAGACAGAGAATTTGTGCATTTACGGGGAATCCCGTCCTGCGGGTATCATTGTTATTTTCGTGTTCTACTTAGTTTATTTGCAATTTTGTGTGTGTGTATAGTTTTTCACATTTGTGTGAGTGTGTATTGATAAAGATGGAAGGTTGCCGTGGGTTAAAAATATTACGAATGCTTCAAGGCGTAACGGTTTGGAATATGCATCCTACCAGAAAAACGCAAGCGTACCAGGCGTGAAAATATCATCAAAAAACTTCCTGGGCCCAAACATGAGGCGAAGATCTTACAAATATACAAAATATTTGGCAACTTTTTTACTGAAGATATGATCAATGAGATTGTACATTTCACAAACATAAAAATTCGAAATGTGCAACCAAATTATGCGTATAGACCCTGGAGATGCCCGTAAACTGACATAATTGAAATAAAATCATTTATTGTATTATTATTCTTTGCTGGTTTCTGTCATTCGAATCACAGAAACATAGATCTATGGAACAGGAATAGAAATTTTTCGCTTAGTTCTGAGTAAAAATCGATTCCGTTTCCTATCTTATTCGATCCGTTTGAGAACGTTTTAGATGTGAATAGAAAGATCAAAACCGGAAATAATCATTACCTACAATTTAACAAAATGCGGTGTTGACTTGAACGATGCACTTCAGAAAAAATATTCTGTGTCAAGAAAAGCAAATAGGTGGCCTGTAGTAATATTTTATTTTTTTGCTTAACGTATCTGGAGTGAATTTACGTAATATTCAAGGAGAACAGTATGAAAAAAATGAAGAGACAAGACTTTTTGGCGTCACTTAGCCTTTCCCTAGTCTATGAGCAAGGCAAAAGGCGAATTTATGAAACAAACATTCCACAGTCTATGAAACTGAGACTCTGTGATTTGCTGGAGATAGAGAAGAATACAATTAGTGTACCTCAAAAGCAGAATGTAACGAGAAGCAAGATGTGCTTTCTATCCATCAAAAAAACGTTGTGTCTAGTATAGAACAGGCACATTTGCAAGGAATACACTACCGTAAAATGCAAAGAGTGCTGGGTTGCAGAAACCGGACACGAACATGATTCAGGATAAATGAACTAAGTAAAAAGTTACAGCATTATTTACAACTCAATTTATTCTCTTGCATATTTATATACCTTTTTATCTTTTAGGATCTATATTTTCCTTATTTAGAGTATGTATTCCTACATTATTTTTTTTGTATATTGTTCTTATATAAGAAATTCTACAACTGCAAAAGTAGATAGTATTTTGTAAACACAAATTGTAACATATTATACAAATAAAACAAAAAGTTGAAATAATGGGTAATAAACATATTAAACGAGTAATAATAAAAACATTTAAAAAATTACGTACATGCGCGCTAACAACGGTAAAGAAGATACAGTAATGCAGTATTGAGGGAATCTCGCCGCGCGGGTATGTTTGTTATTAAAGGAGCGCGGGTACTCTGGTATAAAAAACCAAGTTGGTAAAAGTCCGAAGAAGAAAGGTAAATTTTGGTATCGCCAAACAGTTTTTGATTAAAAAGTAACCTTTATCTTTTCCGGCTTTCCAACAGCAATTCTAATTTTAAAATCTTCTTTTCTAAAACTGTTCTACTAGTTTCAAGTATCAACGGTGATCCTAATAAAACCAAATTGTCCTCTGATGTATTATGGATTCCAGGCAAAATGTCAGAATACGCTTGTAAAATCAAAGCATCACAATTAGAACATAGATATAATTCACACTTTAATGGATTCATTTCAGACCTAATTTTTTTTTTTTAATTTAGAAATTATTTTCTCCAAATCGGTTAAGACTTCAACAGTCTCCCCACATAGTATCCCGCCATCTAGGTAGAAGTCTAATTTTTTTTTTAAGCATCAAACAAAATGATAATGGGATCTGGTGTACTCACACTCCCAAAAAAGAGAGATTTGTTGAAGCAGAATAGCACTGATGCAAGAAGTTGTAGAGCAAAGGCGTCTTGTCCTTCACGGCATTTGAAAACTATTAAATGCGTTGCAATAATCAATTTTTAATAGGACGTTGGATCTTTCAATATTGTTATTGAAAAAGGATCGAACTGTGTGAATAATTGATTCACAGTCTCAACTTGAAGCAAATTCCATCTTCACTTCGGTTTTAAATAAGGACCAATATCCCTTAGGCTTTGCAATTCTATATTCACAACAAATCTTCTAGATGTATTCCCAAATAAGCAATGGGACGTATATACCTCCAGCTGTTTTGTTCAGTTCATAGGCTTGCGCCATACAAAAACTGGAACAATTGTAGAGATAACGTCTCTTTATAAAGTTCAGTGATAGATTTTAAAAGATTGGTTCTCGCCAGTCCATTTAATAAATGTACTAAATCCTTTAAATGCTGAGGTCTTAGTCCGTCAATGCCACCTGTAGCAGATCAATGTTGTTAGAACTTAAGATTCTTACCCTTGCAACGTCATGTATTGACACTTGCAAACTGACATCATCTTTAGATACGTTTTGAGGATAAATCAGAATGTGAGAAGGAGATGGATGCTTAGCTTGTAACTTTTGAAAAGTTGAGTTATTCTGAGAGGCAAAATCATCCGAAGGAGACAGTAGTTTAATTGCACCCCAAATATCTCCATCTGCAACTTTAATCTCCACTGCTTTGGAAAGACGATCATCTCCGGCTTGTGTCTTTGTCTCACAATATTTAGTGGAGGTAAGAAATAGGGATTACATTTTGATATGTTTTGTTTAACTCTTGACGTCAAGGATGAATTGTTTTTCTTAAGAACCTTCAAAACTGTATACAAGAAAATAAGAATATTTTTCCATTGTCATTGTTTATCACACATGAATTAATAAGAAATGAAAGTTTTCGTACAGCCATTACTCTTGCACCCTTCGGCATGCGCTATATTCATCTTCAAATATGCTATGCTTATCAAAGGATGATCATCAATCCTTTGATTTTGAATTTTGTAATTGCCTGTATATATTCCTCAAATCTTTGTGAGTACTTTCGACATGAGTTGCTAAACCTCTTCTATACTTGTACATTTTTGGTTTTATAAAATTACAAAAGGGCACAATATCATTATTTGAATGATTATTAGAGGCAGGGAGTCTGACAAACTAAAGTTTATCAGATCTCCACCAAGTCTTAGAAAAGAAGTTTCATCCAAACCAATGAACCAATAATTAGCATTCGTCACAAAATATCCCTCCATTGTCGATGATTTTATTACAACTAGAGCATAAAATGATATTTTCTTCATCCGTATTGATGCTAGTCTTTGATTCAGTCAACTCCAAGAACCCTCTAAAATTAAACACTGCAGCCACCACTTTGCTTGTTGCCCACACTTAACTTTGTTAATTTACAACTTTCCCCAACCGAATAGGCCAAAAAATATGATGAGATTATCTCAGCTCAAAATCCTGATAAGTTCTTGACAGATAACCTAGATAAACAATAAATATATAAAAATAAATAGTTTTGAACTTACGCTTAAATTAAAAGATTCAAAAAATCTAGTGGTGGTAGCAAACCATAGAAAACAAAAACCGATTAATCGTTTTTAGAAAAAAATCAATTAACTGGAAAAATCGATTAATCTTACTTTCGAAAATCGTATAATAAAACCGATTTTGGCAATCGGTTTTTAAAACTATTTTTTAAATCGATTTTTAAAACGTTTTTTTAAAATTAATTTTTTGTTTAAGGAAAATCTCGTTTTTTTTTATTTCTTGTAGCCAAAAATTCTGTTTAACCCCAATAGCATTTATAAACGACTGTCGCCGTCGCACTGTCGCTAAGAGTTTCAAAAGCCAGAGCTTTGAATATGGAAACAGGAAGATATATACATTTGTATTTTTCATGTTTCCTCTGCATGCTGACTTGGCTCTGATGGAAGTGTAAAGTAAATGAGACGTTCCATTTTGACCCGGCAGTAGGTGTAGAACCATCGGGTCTCTTGCCGTCATGAGAAGCCTGTAGCCTCTAAAGTGGAATAAATCTTGGGGAATTTAGTGCTCTTTGAATAATCTTATTCGGTCACTGTGTCTTAAACTTCTTTCTTTACTTTTCTGGCAACTAAGTCCATGTACGCTTGTTTCATGATCGAAACTTCTTTAAATGGAGGTATGGCTTTGGTTAAGGGTACATCCAAGTCTCAACCCATACAAATTTGATAGACTTTATCATCCATAAAAATGCCAATATTTGTGGGATGAAATTGCTTGTAGTCAATATAACAGTCGGTCGTACACTTCTGAGGTATGAGTTTCCAATTTTTTCTAATAATGAGACTCTACCCAAATGAGATGTAATATAATCGGACACATTCTTACCTAATAATTGGTCGTCTCACATTTCGTCAAGATGATGCTATTACATTTTAATTTATTGGCCAGAATGTCGACGATAAATAAATAAATTTTGAAAACACATTCAATTAAGGAACAAAAAATTTATTGCACACAAAAGTTAAAGGATTCATAAATGAATAATGAATAGTTTTCCTTAAAATAGATACGTGATTCTAAAACTAAAAACTTCAAACATAAAATTGAATAGAAATTGGATCCAGTTCCTTTACAGGTAGTTTATAGAATTTTTTAAATTTAATTTTACATTAATAAAAAAGAAAACTTTTAAGACGGTTTAGGTGAATAAATAAGTATTTACGGTATTAATATTTAAACGTGGAAATAAGGAATGTTGTACTTGGTTAACAAAAGAAAATGCAATTCGGCTTAGTTTGGTCAGTGCGTTGACCTTGTAGATTAGGTCATTAGATTTCTGCTGGTCGTAAATAAATTAAATGAACGGTACGGAATGTAGTAGATATGGCGGTACGATAATAACCCAGGGTAAAGGTAACCATAAATTTAAGAATTTAGATTCGAGAAAAATATTAAAAACCTGACACAGCAAAATAACACAATCAAATAAGGAAAATATTAACAAAAAACAAGCTTACCAGATTAATTTCTGAGCCTTTTTAATGAAGATAATTTGCATCAGAATGCATCACGCTCACCGTGAAAATCAGTAATGTCACTTTCGGGGTTCACAAACACTCCCTGCGACTTTTGTAGCTCACAAAATTGAAACCAATATATTACATAGATCTAAATAAATGCAGAAAATATATACGGGGTGAATTAAAGATAAATATATACAGTTGTTACTATAAAATATGTACATTAAATCGTATAATATAATAAGAAAAATTAATAAAAGTTACAACGTAACACTATGCTTTAGATTCTCGACATTACAAATTTTTAAATCGGACTAAATCTGTCGTTCTGTCTAAACGAAATGTTGTCTCAATGATTCGTTTCAAGTTGATAACATTCCAATCTTTCTATATAGATTTATGTGTTGGTAATTTGACATTACAGATGACCATGTAGTTAATTCCTCGTCTAGGTGTTCATACTGAATCTTGTTATTCTTTACAGAGAGTATAATAGATACAACAATTGTTTATCAAAAATCTAGAGTAATAATTTTGTCATTAACTTTAATAAACCAATGAGATTTTTATGGAAACATTAATAAATATGACTAATTAATTGTTTAAAAATAATTCAAATTTGGAAGCAGACTCGCAGTAATTAATATAATATATTGTAGTGGTTGCTCCATTAATGTTAATATTGTGAATAATAATAGAAGTAAGTGTTAAACACGGTATTATTTTTTAACAAATTAATTTAAAATATTCCAGGTTGTATGTATACGTATTTTCTAAACCAATAAATATTTTTGAATTTGTTTAATTAATTGTAAAATAGTGGTTTATCAGTTTTTCTCGTTATTTTTGTTACTTTGTAAAAGGTTTCCTTTACCAGTTTTTTACGTTTGTCAAAATTGATCATGTACCCGTACAAAACAATGACAGTTTTATGCTGACAAGTGTTTCTTGGAGAATATACATAGTTAACAATAAGAGGATTAAAACAATTAAATCTTAGTTTGTCGATGCAGCGGGTAAAATTTGTCAATGTTAGAATTATAGGATATTTTAACACTTTTTATTGTTTCCCTTTAGAGGTCGAAAACAACAGAAAATACTATTATTAATTCATGTAAGCGTTTTAGATGATCCTACGTTTTAGTCCAAACCTTGAATACTAGAAGTAGAGAACTAACTGTAAGAAATAACCCTCATAAGGCTCTTTGATGGGCGTTTATATTCTCAAGCACGCCCCAGAAGTCAGAATGACTTAAGTCTGGTCTATGCTCTAAAGTATTAAAAGTTTAATCGTTTGGTAGCTTAAAATAACATTTTATTAGTCAGCTTGTTTTCTTTCCTCCAGCTTTTTATGAGTGTATTTTTTTTCTGGCAGATTTTTATTTCTAAGTGTTATTTTTAGATTTTTTTTAAAATTAATTAAGATTAGTAACAGCATTTAAATTAACCATAACAATTAATAAAAACCACTATTATTATAATCTCATTCTTTTTATTGTTACTATTAATAATCGTCAATGTACAGGGTAAACCAATAAGAATGGACGCTGACTATTTGTTGCAAATTGCTTATTGTAAAAAAAATAAACTATATCAGAAGTGTCCATAAAAACTTAAATTTTCATAAATGGCTGCTAGTGTACCCAAAATACTGCTAATAAAATTCGGAAATATTGAATATTCTTCCTTTTAACTTTTTGTTGTATTTTTAAAAAATAAAACCCAAATATTTTTTATTCTAAAAACCGATTCTTATTTTTCATAACCAAAAAAGAATACTTGGACTTAAAGTCTCAGGCGATGGTGTTCAGCCGGGAAAAGGAAGGATTGAAGCCGAGTACATGGTATCAAGCAATTCTTGAGACTAGCGGGCTACTTCAGAAAGTACATAAAAGACTTTGCTACAATTGCGAGGCCTTTAACGGTACTAACGAAGAAAGGGATTAATTTTGTGTGGTGAGACGAACACGCTAGAGCTTTCGAAATCTTGATCCACAACTTGCAACAGAAGTTCATGCAGATGCGTCCAAATAGGGTATTGGCATGGGATCCGTCTGATACTCTATCACTTCAGACAGATCACCAACGAAGAATTGAATTGGAAACTATGGCTGTTGTGTATACGTTAAAAGCTTTTTGAATATATATGTGATTAGATACAATTTACGATAGTAACAAACTGCAACGCTCTTCGTTCCACTCTAACGAAAAAGAGACTTGGTTTCTCGAATTGGTAAGTGGTGACTGAGAGTACACTTTCAATGTCGAGTACCGATCGGGACACAAAATGATACACGCTGATACTCTCAGCAGAAATCCGGTCAACTCTCACCTAATCCAGGTTAACATAACAAACATCTATGAGGGAAATTGAGTCTTAACCGCTTAAATGACCAACGAAAGAAGCAAATTTCTTATAGAAACGCTTAAAAGAACTCCAACTGGTAAGAAAAACACTTGATACATAAGAGTTACCGTCTAGTAAATAATAGTTTATACCGGATTACTGACGACTGAGAAAAATGGGTAGTATCTAAAGCTTCTCGACGGCAACTTACGTTACGTTTACATGACGGTAATGGTCACTTAGCTGTAGAGAAAACTATGTCGGCCATGTCAAGGTTGTATAGGTTCTCAGGAATACGTAAGTATATCACAAAACACATATTTTGCTGCTTTACAGTATATGTATAACAAAGAAGCAGGATGCAAAGAGCCGTGTTAAGTGTTCCCAATTGAAAAATGCACAATTCCTTTTGATACTCTCTACCTCGATCATCTGGGACTCATTGTAAAGTCAGAGCAAAAGAATGTTTATTTAATGGACAAAGTTTGCCTTCCTGAAAGGGGTTCCATCTACAAAAGCACGAACTGTCATTAGTTGTGCGGGATGGAGATTTAATTCTTCAACGAATTGGTCTACAGGTAAATCGACGTATTAGCTGCTGTTCGGATACTCGCTACGAGGTATGAAAGATGGAGTCCTGGCAAATAAGATAACATTAAAAACAAATGTTGTTAGAGAATTACGTGTTTCAGAGTTAAACCCCTAAGGTTACAGAAAAAATTTGTTTGATGTAAATACGCAGACCGGAAGTTTAAAAAAAGACTACATGTATTAGCAAGTATATTCGTAGCTGGCAACCAAGGTCAAAATAGGAAGTTTATGCTCAAGTATAGCAGACAGTTTGTGATCACTAAGGGTTTAGACCACGATCGGTATGTGGTAAAGTACATTCTAGAATTATCTCAATCACCAAGTTACAAGGGTATCGTTTTTAATAAATTAAAACTTTTGGTGTGACGGTTAGACCAGAATTCGACAAGGCTGCTAACGAAGAGGCCTTTAACTAGACCAGGTCAGGACCCCACAAGTATAAAGGATGGTAATTTAAGTTAAGGAAGATTTTAGGAGACTATCTTGTAGTTTTAAGACCTACATAAATAGATCGTTAATTAATTGATTGAGGGATTTTTGAGTAATAAAATTGTGTTTACTAATTATTATTATTGTTAAATCATAATGTTATTAATAATACTCACGATTTTTGTTATATTGTGTATTTACTAACCAAAAAATTATTGGTAATTATAATTTATCGCACAAATGTGTATTATTTGCTAGTAATATTATTATTTACTTTCTGCCCGGAACTATAAAATTAAAGTTTGCTTAATAAAATATGTATTGCGCTGAAAAAATTATTTTAAATAAAAAAAAATTTGAACTAAAATTTATTCAAATAAAAATTTATAGTAAATGTTTATTCAAATAATTATTATAAACTAATTTAATTTAGATTTTCTAAAACCAATCAACATTTTATTTTAAAAAATAAGTGTTTTTCATATTTCTAAATAAAGTCTTTTATTTAATTAAAATTGAATAATAAGTACAATTAAGTTTATTACCATTAAGTGTTAAAAATTGTTAAATTGACATTACGCACAAAGAACTGTTTATAAAAAGTGTTTTCGTTGAATTCGACTAGACATGAGGTTGCGTATATAGTGAGCCACCAAACCGTCGCGTTGAAAGACAACATTATAGGTCCACGTGTGAAAATAAAACCGAGTAAATTTAAGTACGAATACACTTAAAATGTCAAAGGAATAGGAGAAACTGAACTGTAAGAATTAAAGATAGAGGGTGGTTGAACGTTGAAGTGTTAACATGTAAAACTACTGGTGGTTGACGTTCAGAAAGTGAACACGTAATAATTAGAGAGTCGGACGATTGAATTTTAAAGTTAATAAGAAGTTATGTATTTTCGAATTGACATGTAAAAACAGTAGAGATAAGTTTCCGATATGGGAATTATTGTGAATAAATTCATAAATGTAGTGTTGCTGCAAAGCAATTAATTAAAATTTAAAGTGATTAACTACGATAAATCGAACAATTGGGAAAATGCGAACAAAATGTCGTTATATCAAAAAATCAAGAAGAATTCATTCATCAGCGCAGGTCGGAACTGAAATAAATGACGCCAACTGCATAAAAGTTAGTTTTAGTAAAATTTGTAAATAAAATTAATTAAATAGATTTTTCTTTTAAAAAGCTTGTAAGAATAAGTTAGTTTTTTACTAAATTTTTGATTTTGTGTTTGTGTGTGTTTGCATGTAATAATAAAATAAATGCATGAAATGGATAACTAAATTTTTTATACTAAATTAATTTTAAACCACATCTACATGTTGTCCGTTACAGGGTGTTCTTTGCAAGGCTTCCGTTGTAATGGATTAAATTTGACTCGAACAGTTTTCGAGATATCTTGCCTCTAAAGTTCGAAAATTTCAAAAAAAAATTTATTTGTAAATCAAATGTATTTTCGATGCTGATTAAGAAACTTACTAGCATTTGTACTAAATAAACCTACAGTTTTTAAGTTTGATTAAAAACGAATCTAAGACCTTGAGATATAAGAGCGCGATAATGCGTAAGGATTTATTTAAATAATTTAAAGGGTCTCATTGCTAAATTAATTTTTTTTAAATGATCCATCGTAGTATGTTGCAAGGATCTGATAACCCTTTTTACTCATAGTTTTATTTTCAAATCATTATGTATGCATTATGTGGTTATTAAATAGCGTTGAAGCTCTTCCAAGTTTCTATGAAAAAAACTAAAAAATTAAAAAATATCAAATACAAGTTAATCCCAAAAAGCTTTCTATTAAATTTAATAAAAAAGCTACTTATACACTAATGGAAAATGACAAAGATAAAAAAGGAAATATATGTAAAGGCAAACCATATTTGATAACAATATTTCATTACAAGATGAAAAACAAAACAACAAAGACAGGGAAAATAATTTTGATCCGATAGTTGTTTAAAGATGCTTATAATCTTGACAACAAATCGTTATCACGAGAAATCGTTTTAATTTAAGGTATTAGACTTGGATGACGTCGAGTGTGTTATTACACTTTTCGTTCACCCATATAATTGATGATGTTGAAGTGTCTTCGATTTTAACAAAATAAATAAAAAGACTATTTGCACGAGCCGTATCGATTAAATTTGAGTTGTGGCCGTAAAATATTAAAAGCTTAATTTCCTACAGATTTTCAATTTTCTAAAAACGCCAATCGGCAGATTGTGGCGATTTTATTGTTACATCTGTATTGGGAACAATAAACAGTATTAAAGAGATAATTTTAAAACAAACCTAATAACATTTTAAATGACAACAAAGTGTTAAGCAATGTTTGTTGCTTTGGACCTATACGAATTGCTAAATCCTTTACGACATTACATTCTTGTTCGATGTGTCTACTAAATACTAATAAAATACCTACATTAACCCCCTTAAGCTGAAATCATTTTGACACTTCCTAATTTTGACACCGAAATGAGCAGACGGTCGTATTGGACAATTCCATTTCATTATCTTTTGCAAATGCAACGTTTTTGATTCTTTAAGCTACAGGCTATAGTCTAACCCTCGGAAACGCATAAAGTACTTTAATGACAATAATGCATGAACATGTAGTTATTACCGTTAGCTAGCAGCAGACAATTTGTTTTATGTTCATTTTCGAAAGAAATAACTATTAATTAGAGCTTTTAAATAATAGCCCGCTTAACACCAATTACAAATAATTATTTGATTAAAAAATTTACGAGCAATTAAAAATTATAAAACTGCATTCGCAAACATAGGTTTAAAGTACAATTAGAATAAGGCTTAAAGCCCGTTTAAATATTAACAATTACTTTGGACGGTGTTTACTTCAATATAACGCGCGTAACATTTTAAAATGGATTTATGAAAAATTCATCAATGGCTTGATATTAAATATAGAATTTCCAAGTCTTCTCCAATTACTTGTTTAATTCGATACGCCTTTAAAATGAAAAAAGCCACCATTTTACTTTCGGTTTGTAATAAGTAAATTTATTTTTCTTTGATAAATAAATTAAATCTTACTAAACATTAAATATTAATAAGAACTACATAGGCACTTTCACATTTAATTTGTTTTAAGGAAATACATTAAACAATAATTTATTGAACGTTCGACGTGAAGAGCTGTTCTGACTTACTCGTTCTTGCAGCACAATTGTTGATATCAGGCGATAGCAAAACTCGCCCTACATTCCATTGCGATTCTTGTGTTAATAATAAAAGTATGTAGGTAGCTCTGAACCAAAGCGCCAATTGCTCAACTCACTATTGAAGTTGAGGCATTAAAGCAAAAAACAATCACATACACCTACTGAAATTCAAGGCGTCTCATTAAAACAATTATTAACGAAATTAATGAACGCAGCAAAAGATCATCCAATGTGATAATTTATAACGTTGACGAATCTGAAGCTGTTGATAAAAAATACACGTGTAGCGTATGATCTTTGTAGTGAAAAGATATTATTCAAAATATTCCTAATATAAACAGCGATTAATTGCAAGTTTCATCGTATCTGCAAACCAAACTACAGAAGAACACGTCCACTTAAAGTGTTACTTAAAAACTCGATTGACGCAAAAATCATACGTAAGAATAAGCCAATGCTACAACAAAATTCAAAGATACGACTCGCATTAGATGAAACACCCTACAAAGTAAATACATGCAAGATCTACGCAAAACATTAAATCAACGACTACTTCTTGGTGAAGAAATGTTGACTATCAAATATATCAACCGTCTACCTGAAAATAATAAAGAGTAATCTAGCAAAAAACTAAATAATTTAACTATTAATGTAACCAAATAAAGATATGGATTACTTAAAAATATGCCATGTAAATTTAGTACCATCCGAGGTACCATCTTTTGATATATTTTCTGAGATTGTAAAAAACATAATTTCCATCTAATTGCCATAACTGAAACGTATTTAAAACCAAGTTTTCCTCCTATGTAATACAATAAATAATAATAATTGTTATATATTTAGTTACACCCTATATATAGACATTACTTGTAGAAGATGGTGATGGCGAATAAACGATCAAGGGAGGTTGTGTTTGGTTTATTAACAGAATAACGATCCTAATAACAAAAGTGGATACATAACATGGTGCAGGCGGTCCAAAAGACTTACGAGACTAATATTTTATGAAAATTAAAAAGAAAAAGAACTATTCAAATCAATAATAATTTTGAGGTTAAGTTTGCACGTGCTACGCAAAAGAATAAGAATAAAATGGAATTCATAAAGCAACCAAAACCAATGTGCATGGATGGAGATGTATCCTTCAATTTTAAGAAATTTAAACAAAGTTTTGAACTGTACTCGTTAGCAAGTGGTTGTTCCGAAAAACCAAGGAAAGTACAAGTTGCAGTCCTTATGCATGCTATAGGAGAAGAGGCAGTAGAAGTGTTAGAAACACTTAATCTATCTACAGCAGATAAACAAGACAAAGATAAAATATTGGAAGCATTGGAAAATTATTATGTTCCTAAAACAAACACAAGCATTGCACGACAAACGTTTAACAAACGAGTACAAGGAGCAAACGAAGATTTTAACAGTTTCCTGAAAGATCTCAGAATGTTAGCGGCACCATGTGAGTATGGATCCTTAACAGACAGCATAATTAAAGATGTAATAATAAGTGGTGTTCGACATGAAAGAATTAAAAATAAATTATTAACATACGATGGAGATCTATCATTGCAAAAAATGTATTCAAATATGTAAAGCAGCAGAGCAGGCAGAAAGAAGCATACAAGTGCTGGCTGGAAATCCTGATCGAAGTCTGAACCAATTAACCGTACATAAAGAAGAGGAGAAGAAATCACCTGGTAATCCAAGTTATAATAGGGGACGTTTTAATCAAAGAAGCACATACCAAGGCCGAAGTCAGTCACATCGAGGTAGACCATCTCATCGTGGATCATTGAGCCGACCATACAACAACGAACAAGGAAGAAAATGTTACAAATGTGGGTATGATTATAACAATTTTCATAATTGTCCGGCTAGAGGTAAAATTTGTAATTATTGTAAAAACCAAATCATTTCACAAAAGTATGTAGAGCCATTAATCGAAATAATACTAGACCTATAAATGAAATCTCAGCTAGGTGAAAAAGAAACACAGTCATTTCTATTAGATGCTATCCATACGAATTCTAATAAAGAATGGTTAGTAGATTTAAAATTGTTAGAATGTGACAAGACCGTAAAATTTAAGATTGATACAGGTGCACAGATTAATGCTATTCCAATACATGTTTACAATACTTTTAACTTAAATGCAGATTTCTTGCAGTCGTGTTCTTACCAAATAAGCAATTATACAGGTAGTAAAATACATACATATGGTAAATGTGAATTTAAAATCCTTTATAAAGATCAAATGTATAATGTAGAGTTTATCATAGTTGAAACAGTAAGGGAAAGTATGCCAGTTGTAGGATTAGCAACTATACAAATGTTAAATCTTTTAAATAAAATAGATTCAGTCGGTAAACATCCAGACGTTGAAATGGTAGTTTCAGAAAATAAAGAATTATTTGACGGGATAGGAAAAAATAACCGGTTATACTTGTGAACTTCAAAGAATAATGCTATTTGTAGAGAAACATTATGAATTAGGGCCAACATTCGAAGAACTAAACTAGAGATATGTCAGGTTCTAGATATTTTTCAACTTTGGATGCAAACAGAGGTTTTTGGGCTATAGAACTCTCGGAGGCATCTTCTAAACTAACAACATTTGCTACCCCGTTTGGACGTTACTGTTTTTGTCGATTACCGTATGGAATTTCCATAGCGCCAGAAATTTTTCACCGTGTGTTTACAGAAATCTTTGAGGATATACCTGGGGTCAAAATTTACATTGATGATATAATCATCTATTCAAAAACGATTGAAAGTCACAATGAGATATTAAAAAGGTTTTTATTAGGGCTAAAGAGAAAGGTGTAAAATTTAACAAATTCAAATGCAAATTCTTAGTAGATGAAGTTAAATATATAGGTCACGTCATATCAGATAAGGGTATTAAGGTAGACATAGACAAAGTAGAGGCGATAAATAAAATTAACAGACCTGGAAAACGTAAAAGAGCTAAAAAGATTTTTAGGAATGGTTACATACATATCCAAATTCATACCAAACCTATCCAAACTAACTGTAAATTTGCGTAATTTAACAAAAAAGATACTGAATTTATTTGGTGTAAACAGCATGATGATGAATTTAACAATTTAAAATCAATTTTAATAAAAGAACCAGTCTTACAATTTTATGACAATAAAGCTATACTTACTTTGTCAGTGGACAGTTCGAAGGACGGTTTGGGTGCAGTTATATTACAAAATGGGGCTCCGGTGGTTTATGCTTCTAAAAGTTTAAATGTATCACAACAGCAATACGCACAAGTTGAAAAGGAAATGTTGGCAATAACATATGGGTGCCAACGATTCCATCAGTATCTTTATGGTAAAACCTTTATGTAGAAACAGATCATAAACCACTTGAGGCAATTTTCAAAAAACCACCTCAGTGAGTGCCCATTACGTTTGCAACGTTTGCGAATTATATTAGCAAAAAAAATATGATCCCATAGTCAAATATAAACCAGGCAGTCAACTATATTTTGCAGATGCTTTAAGTAGAGCAAGTTATGATGATAAAAGTTTTCAAATCGAAGAAAATTTAATAAATTCACAAATAAGTATGATTTATGACGATAACATAATTAGTAAAAATAAATTACAATGTTTTGCAAATGAAAATTTGGTTGGATCCTGAGATGATTGAACTAAAGCAAGTAATTCAACAAGGTTGGCCGGAGCATAGAAATAAATTAAATTTTGCAGTTAGACCATTTTGGAATTATCGGCATGAATTGGTAATAATTGATGGAGTAGTTTTTAGAGGTCAACAAATAGTAATTCCTAAAAATTTAGAAAGGGATGTAATGACAAAAATTCATTATAATCATTTAGGGGTACAAAAACTATTGCATATGCTAAAAATTATTAATGCCAAAGTTGGTTGATAGAGAATGCCTTGTGGAACTCTGTTAGTCGTCATAACACTCAACAATATTATTACAATAGAAATGCCAAAGACCTGGACTAATCTCGATCTGAATAGTAACGTAATGATATTGATGGATAATAATAAGTGGGAACCAGGCAAAAATTATAAAGAATAGACAATGAACGACCTAGAGGCTATTATGTCAAAACATAATGAATCTGGTAGAATTTTATAACAGAAATAGGCGATTTTTGCGTAAATTTAATGTTAACAATTTTAATAACACCGATGCTGAATTGTTTAATGAATTATATGAAAATAATATTAACAATACTAGTGTTAATAGAGAATCGACAAATGGTTATGTACCAGTTCAAACTGATACTACAAACCAAATTGTAACTGAAAACGTAGAAAGTAGATCCTAGAGTAAGTTTGGCAGGGAAGAAGGAGCTGTAAATAGAGCTCGATCAGGTAGAATGATACGAAAACCAATTTATTTAAAAGATTATATATCGTACTGATAAGATCATTCACCTTATTGTGTTCTATATTCCAATTAAGTTTATATAATTTTTTGTAGTTTTTTTTATTATTTGATTATTATTGTCTTATTATTTTATATCATTTTAGACTCTCTTTAAAGAAAAGGATAAGTTATAGATGTAGTTACACCTATATATATACATTACTTGTAGAAGATGGTGATGGCGAATAAACGATCAAAGGAGGTTGTGTTTGGTTTATTAACAGAATAACGATCCTAATAATGGTTAGTGGATACATAAACCAAATAGTAACTGAATAAAAGATTCAAGCCCAAGGGGAGTAAGTTAAGGAAGAAGTGGTCTGATTGCAAATGGAAAAATCCCTTAGTCATGAAGATGTAATAAACAAATACTGAACTGGAGATGTTTTTTGAAGACAACAGAAGTGAACTAGGAACTGAAATCGTAATCGACATAAGTACAGAAAAAAATGAAAATGGGGTAACAGTGAGACATTAAACAATCTTCAGAGAAAATCCAACATTTTTTCGACTCCGATACCGATCTAACACCAAAGTCTCAGCGCGAATAACATAGCAATTTTTGAAATAATTTTAATGTTGTGTAACTTGGACTTAAATCGAAGTTGAAATGTGTTGAGTTTTAAGAACATTTGATATTTTTGTTCTGTTCGAAAAATTCGTCATTGAAGAATATTATTTTGTTAAATTTCAAGAACAGTTTTGTGATTTCGAAGTTAAGTGGACTCGTGCAACAAACAAAAATAAATTTTGGAGAGGTAAGTGGAGGTATTATTACAGGCATAAATAAATCTCACAAAAATACTTTTAAGTTCGTAAATATTAAAAAATTTTATTTAATTAAAGTCTTTATACTTTTTCAAATTATTACATAGTAATAATTGGGTATCTGATTTTCATTCCCTGCGCAATTAGTTTTAGACAATAATCATAAGGGCTTTCTATTTATGGGTGATTTTAATGGGCGAGTAGGTGAGTTGCAGAAAATTTCAAACATATAGTATCAGGTTTAAATTTAAAATGAATGTAGAAATTCAAAAGATAAAAAACTTTTCCTGTTTGATACTCTCCTGCCTTGCGTGACATGATTAAGTCAAAAATGATTATCATAGTTTATTCAAACATACCAATGACGTCTATTATACTATAATAAGTTTCTAAGTTACGTAGTAATTGTAAAATTCGATGACTATTTGTTATAAGTCTTACATTGATATTGTACAAAGTAAAATTAAGATCAATCCTAAGTACTTTTGGACTTACGTAAAAAATCAAAAAGGTGAAAATTGTTTACCATCAGAAATGACTCTTGGTTCTTCTAAAAGTACTAACGGACAAAAAACTGTAAATCTGTTTGCTAATTATTTTGGATCTGTATACAAACTGAATAATAATTTTTCTTCGCAAGAATCAATCTTGTCAACTAACAATGTTAACTTACATAAAATTCATATTAGTGTTACTGATATTTTAGCAGAACTGAATAAGTTACCTTATAAAACAAACTTTGGCCCCGATAAAATTCCAGCAATTTTTCTAAAAAAAAGTGTAGCCTTTCCAATTCATGTTCTATTTTGTAAGTCTTTATCTTCAGGAATTTTTCCTAATATTTGGAAATCCAGCTTTGTGTTTGCCGTCTATAAAAGTAAGTGTAAAACTGATGTTACTAACTACAGGCCAATTACAAAATTGTCAGAAATTTCCAAACTTTTTGGAAAATTGTGGTTTTAATTATATTTCCGTTACTTAAAAATATTATAGTAGAAGAACAACACGGCTTCTTACCCTAATCGTTCAACTACTACCAATCTTCTAGTTTTTCGAAATTTTATTTATGAAGCTTTCGAACAAAACACAGTTAGTTGTTATTTATACTGATTTTGCGAAAGCTTTCGATAGCGTTAATCATAATATCTTAATTAGTAAATTAGCAAACATCGGTATTGATGGGTCATTGCTGTCATGGATAAATAGTTATATTTCAAACCGTACACAGTTAGTGCAATACAACGGTTTTACCTCTTTTCTATATCTGTTCACTCTGGTGTTCCTCAAGGTGCTCATCTTGCTCCGTTATTGTTTTTAATTTTATAAATAACATTAAAGAGGAAAAATTTAATCTTTTAGTCAAGACCAAAAACTCAGTTTGTATCAACACCAAGAGTAGGTACCAATTCTTGTACTGACATTATGTCAAGGTGTACTACGGGAAGGTGGTATCCAACAAAGGAGATGTTAGTGGCAGCATTATATGTTGCGCTCTAGTGCTGTTTCAGATTTCAATTTAGTAACTATAGTGCAAAAGTATTTATTATAAAAAGACTATTATTGCAAGATTGATTTAAAATTAATTGAGAATTGACGAGAAGTTACCGGATAATCTGAATATAATTCTAAGGAAAAACGGAAAACGAAGTCCATTCGGGGTGCAGAGACTACTCCCTGCAACCATCAAAATAATTTTTATCTTGTATTTTGGTTTTTTAAAAAGATTGGAAGAAAGTAAATTACTATGTATGATTCATGACAAGACACACTAAGCTAAATGCACTGTTTCTTGAATATACAGTGTGAGTTTTTTAAAGTGTTGCATTTTTCTTAGTTTATACTATTCATACGTGTCAATGTTTAAACGAGATGTCGCAAGACACACATTTTACTTATCATAAAAACAACTGTGCACAACCCATGGGTTAAGAGAAGATCATACCAGAGCTAGCAAGAATCTGTCTGAATACAACTTACTTTCTATGGAACAAAGATTTCTACGAACAAAAATCAGGTACATCCATGGGATCATCATTATCACCGGTTATTGCGAATATCTTTATGGAAGCATTCGAGCAAGAAACCATTCAATCCAGCGAAAAAGAAATCGAAATGTTGGTTCAGATACGTGGACGATACCTTTGTCATATGGCCTCATGGGAAAGAAGCGCTTACTGTATTTCTTAACCACTTCAACACTCAGCACGAAAAGATCAAGTTTACCATAGAGACAGAAAGAATAAAGATCTTCCCCTTCCTAGATGTTCTAGTGAAACGAGGGGATAACAACAAGTTGGCTCATGAATGTATATCGTAAAAAGACAACACCTTGACCGATACCTTCATGCCACATCACACCATCACCCACAGCAGAAGCGATCTCGGATCAAAACTTTATTGCATAGAGCTAAACAAGATTCCTGACGAGGTTCACAAGGCAGAAGAACTTCGACACGTCCAACAAGCCCTAATGTAGAACGGGTATACCAGAAAAGAAGTTGCAGTTGCTTACTAGATAGAAAAGAAGAAAGACGAAAATAAAAAAAAATTGTTATATTAATAACTTACTCATCAAATATAGGTAGTGCTTGGTACGGTAATTTATGCTTAATTACAAAAAAAGAGTATTATGACTTCTGATGTTAGTAATATTGGTCAATAAAGGATTCGAATATATTTGGGTATCGTAAAATTTTGGGATAGTTTAAGAACATAGTCACGTATGGGGTTAGGTCGTTTGATTGTCCATAGTCTTGCACATTCTAGTGCATCTGTCTTTGTTAAGTATTAGTCTTAGGCATTTTATTTTGAAATACTTGCATTTTTTTAAAGTTGTAACATTGAGGTACTACACCATACTGGAAAGGCGTAGATTACTGAGTCGCGGTTTTAGTATTTTGTTTTATACAAAAGCAATTTATTTGTCATATTCAAAGCACTTTTTTGTGACATTAATTGAATAAATCTGAGTCAAACTGCCATAAGCTTTGTTTAGAAGAAGTTTTAACGTGCTTCTGAAATGTTAATTTTAATTTAAAACAATGGCTAAATATGTGACATCATTTTTTATTTCATCATTATTGATTTTAAGATGCGTAAATATTTTGTTATTTGTAAATTTTTTAGAAAAAAATTTATTGCTTCAGATTTATCGGTATTTAATTTAATTTTTCCCAGTTCATAGTATTTCTTCAAGATATTTAAGGTATTTGAGTTTGTATTTGCTTTGTTGCTACAATCACTGAACGAATGTACATACAGTTGCTGTGTCATCAGCAAATAATGCTAGGGTTTGTTTTTGGAAATGTAGGTAAGCTATTCATTAAAAGATTAAAAAGGACCCAGTACTGAACTTTGGTGTACACCTGCCTGAATTCTCTTTGGTAACGATTGGGAATAATTTACTGTTACATGTATGATCTTGTTATATAAGAGTTTATGTTTAATAATATTGAAAGGAAATTTTTTGTTTAATTAATTTATAAATTAGTCCATCAAACCTAAACTATCAAAAGCTTTGTTCGCCTAAAAGCCCTATTACTGTTATTTTTGTTTATTATAGTTTATTTTTACATCATTCACAATTTAAATTGGCATTGTTTTATCTTTTTACCTGGTTTCAATATTGGAATTCCATTAGCAACTTTTTTAAGATTTCGAAAGTATGAATGTTTTATAATCCCATTAATTATATAATTTAATTGAATTAAAGATTTTCTTAATAAATTTTTATATAATGTTTTGTATGTCATCTGGTTCCGGTGCTTTTAAATTTCCAAAAGTTTTAATTTCATAGATTTGTTTAGGGATGCGGAATTGTTAATGGTGTCAAAGAATTCGTTTACTGTTTGTATAATTTCTGTTTTGTTCAGCTGAAAGTGATTATCAAATCCATCAAAGTAAATGATGTTGTTCTGCCATTAAATTCATAGACTTCTGTCTCTTTCAGTAGTAGCTGTAATACCATTTTTAGATAATGATGGTATTGATTCAAATATCTTTTAAGTCGTTGGTCATTTTTCATAAAGAATTGTCGTTGCTTTAGAGATTCGTAATTTTTCATTCCAATTTCTAATCTAATTTGTCGAGTAAGTCTGTTCATTCTTTGTCTGTGTTCATTTAGTCGAGTGTGTTGCCAGAGCGTGCCTGATTTCCCCCCCCCTCCTCCCCCCTCCTCCCCCTTTTAATTATTTGTAAAATTTTCGTCAGGTAAATTTATTGTTGCGTTGTTATTTTGTTTTTTGAGAATTAATTGTTTAATTGTTGTTTGTATGTTTTTAGCAAAAGTTTCTACATGGTAATCTAAAGAGTTTAAGTCGGGTATTTGTCTCCAGTAATGTGATATTTTCTGTCTAATTTTCTTCTCTAAAATTTTTCCAATTAACATTAAGCAGTAATCGTATACAAATTTAAAGCAATCTTCTATCACTCTGACCTTCCAATGAGAAAAGAATTGGGCATTGATCTGAACTTCATTCATGTACTGGTCAATGTCTGGCAATGCAGTAACATTTGTAATTTAAATTAAATCTATTGTCGTGAAGGTAGCATTATTTGACGGATGATACGTGTTTTGATTTGGGAATGTACTGCACATCAATTTGATATATTTCGAAATAAGCATTGCCATTCTGATTATTTCTATGACAATTCCAAAATGATGTCTAGCATTAAAATCGCCAATAACTAATACTTATTACCGGTATTTTCTAAAAGAGTCAAGTCTCTGATCAGTGAAATGATTTGGTTGGTTTGTTATACATTCCTAATAATACAAGTCCCGCTTGTCAGTCTGAGTCCAATATTTTCAATACTACAATTTTGATTACTAGAGATTTTGACAAAGTTATTCCATTCTGACAAGAATGAGTACACCTCCCCATCTTTGTCCATCCCCATCGGTTCGTAAAACATCGTGTTTTTGGAATTTAATTTTGTTATTTTCGTTTAAATGGAAAGTTTCTGAAATAATAATGAATATGTGTCTATTTCTGTCGCAAAAATTCAATTACCTCACCTTATGTTGGCATGATCCCATTGGCCTACCTATATTTAACTTAGCCACTAATTTCTTGACAGAAATTAAAAATATTTCAAATTTTCTATGCTACCTGATCAAGTGCTTTGCAATTTAACGTTTAAAATTTTACTAATGAAATAATTTTTTTAACGTCAATTAAATTGTTAAGGTTTTTAATTTCATTTGCTAAATCATTAAAATCGTTATTTACTGAAAAGAATTTGTAAAATTTTCGGTTTTTTGATTATTTACCTGAAGATTATTATTAGTAGTTTGCCAAGCTGGATTTTTTGGTGGGGGTGCAGGCGCGGGAACGGGTTTACTAGAAATTTTCTTACCGTAATCTTTTTACTTTCCAAATATTGCACTCTGTTTTGATATGCTACACATATAGTGCATTAGTGGGATGATCACCATCACAGTTTGCGCATTTTGCCTGTGTTACTTTCTTTCTTCCTACACTCAAATTGATATAAATAAGGAAAAGTAAGATATGAACCGTAGCACTAGAATCCATCTACATCCAGCCTACTCCTTGCTATAAATATACAACAAACTTTATCGAACTTAAACAATTATTTAGTCAAGTAAAACCAATTGGGGCAGTAGTTGGGGAAACACATGCCACTGAAGATTTACTAGAAAAAGAGTATAAGATTAGGGATTACAACAGTATTAAATTATCTTGCATAGTAGACACACTGGATGTGTAATTATTTATATAAAAAGAATATAAAATTCCAAGAAAAATCAAATTGTATAGTGAAAGCATGAATAGCTGGATTACATTTGTTAAAATTTATGTTAAAAATGAGTTATGATTGAGGTATTTCAGATCACCAAATGGTAATTCTGTGATTTTAAACATCCTGAAGAGATATTCGAATCTGATAATGTCACAAGTATAACACCATAATGTTGGGAGATTGCAATTTCAATTTAATTAACAAAAAATTACTATACAAGCAAATTTATTAATATATATTTATTTAGAAACCAAAAAGATCTCATACATGTTTTTCAACCAAAACAACAAAATTACGAGAGAGGTATACAACAAAGTAGACATATTGATTTAATCGACTATAAAATTTTAACAACCTACACTAGTAACTCACCTAAATTTTTATGGATTAATAAAAATTCACAAAGAAAACCTATAGTCTCTTGTGTGTAGGTTCACCTATTTATGAACTTTCAAAATGTTTATGTCGAATTTTAAAATATCAAGTATTTGTTTCAGATTTGAAATAAAAAATTTTTATGAACTAATCGATAAACATGGGTGAATGTGACGATACTAAAAGATCACCAACTTATCTCATTTGATGAAATAACTTCTTTTTACAAATATCACTAAAGAATTAGTTTAAAATGACTGACAAATACTGGTCTGGAGATCAGTGGTTTTACTACACTTAAATTGTATGAGATGTTGGATCTTGTTGCATTTATTTGACAGTTATTTCGTACAACAAACGTCAATATAGACAAGTTTTTGGCAGTGCGATGGGCGGTCCATCTTTCTTCGCAAACTTAGTAATGCATGATTTATTAACTTTTGTATGTGAGAAACTTAGTTTCACTCTATATTTATATATATATAATTAATACCAAAAAAAAGTCTTCTAAATGTCCAAAATTTTATGGATTACCTAAAATTCATAAAAATGGAGTACCACTTAGACCTATTATTAGTAGTATAGATTCACCAACACAAAAGTTAGTGGATATGTTGCTAAAATATTACAACCTTTTGTTGAATCCTCAAGTTCTTATATTAAAATTCAACACATTTTATAGATATTATTAGAGGTCGTAAATTAAAAACCTACAGATATCATGGTCAGCTTCGACGTTGAGTCCTTGTTTACTAAAGTTTCAATAGAAGAAACTCTTAATATTCTAGCAAACAAACATATGTTTGATGTTGTTCGTTTAACTAAACATTGTTAACAACACATACTTCTTATACGACTCTAAAATATAAACAAACTAAAGGAGCACCAATGGGATCACCTATCTCACCTGCAATTGCTAATTTATTTATGGATAAATTTTAAACAAATGCAATTCAAGAATCTTCCAACAAACCAGAACTTTGGTTACGATATGTTGATGATATCTTCTCCATATGGCCACATGGTAATGAAGCATTACTAGCTTTTTTTAAATTATTTAAATAATATTCATCCACAAATTAAATTTACTACCGAAGTAAAGTTAACGGAAACTACCTTTTCTTGACGTGTTAATAATTAGGAAACCAGACGGAAGTTTAGGACATACAGTGTATAGGAAACAAACTCATACCAATAGATACCTACATGCTAATTCACATCATCATCCACAACATTTAAATTCTGTTTTAAAACCTTATTAATTAGATCTGCTAGACTAACAGACAACGAGCATATTCACGAAGAAATGAATCTTCTGAATCAGCTTTTGAACAAAATGGGTTTTCACGTCATCATGTTATGAAAGCAAAGGGATGAAACAAAGAAGTGACGACGAGGTTAACCATAAGAGTACGTTTACGTATCAATCCCGTACTTCAAAGGTACTACGAGAAGATAAGTAACATTCTAAAGAAACACAACATACGAGTAGTTTCTGTACCTGTTAATAAAGTTAAGTTTTTCCTCCGTTCCCCTAAAGATATTATTCCTTTAGAAGATCAAGGCATTTACGAAATTCCTTGCAGAGGATGTAACATCTCTTACGTTGGACAAACCAATCGACGTATTTATGCGAGAAGAGAAGAACACAAACTAGCAGTCCGAAAGGGATGTTTAACTTATTCTCTAGCTGAACATCATCACCAAACAGGACATAAAATCGATTTTGAAAATACAAGAATGCTAGGAAGGGAAAAAATATTTATGTAACCGCCTCATTAGAGAACAAATCGAGATAGAAAGACGTCCTAGTTTCATTAATAAACGAGATGATGGAAAAGGTTTACCTAACACTTGGAAACCGTTATTAACTTTTACCTCAGGATAGAAGATCCCCAAATATCCAACAAATAGAACAACAAAATATGCAAAACAACATTACCATGATACCGATACGTAATGCTATTGGTTACTCTGGTCCAAGCGACACGTTCAAGGTCAAAATCGGATAGAAACTAAGATTGTTATTTATTAATTACTTGAAAAAGGTGCTTTGGGGAATCGTTGAACTTTTTTATTTTTTATATTTATTTTTTTTTTCAAACCCTTTTTATTATAAATAAAAAAATAAAAAAAAAAAAAAAAAAAAATATATATATATACAGTGTGTCCAAAATTCGATGCTCACCATTGGTATTTTGGAAACGGTAAGAGTTACAGGGTCGGTTAAATGGAACAATATGGAGGTATTTATCTTACCTCTTCAGACCTTCTCTTGTTTTTCAAAAGAAATGCGTTGCCTACTAGATATTGCAAAAAAGTGAAAATCGGCATTTTCTTTAAACTTGCGTAGAATCCACACTATTTATCCTATCAAAAATATGTAAATATAAAAGTTGTAGACATTTAGATATTGAATAATATGCGTCATTAAAATATTTTTTTGCTTGCATCAGTAGCGAAATATGACCCAAAGTTGCATTTTTTAAATGGAAATGATAATTTATTTTATACAGTTGAATTACTTGATTTTTTTCCTTTTCAACGATATAAGGTTCGAGCTATTTATCTTGTGTACTTTAGAAGATATAAAGAAAAATCATTTTTGAGGCAGATTTATAATGTTACCAAGTTGTAAGCAATAATAACAAAAACATAACGGGTGGATAACATCGTAAAACGAATGAGTTTTCCTATAAAAGATTCTCAATAGTGCGGCCATTGACTTCTAAACATTTTGTATAGCGTTTTTCAATATTTATTCGGCAATTCATTAATTGACGGACGCTAACTGAATTAAAGGCCTGCATGACGCTCTGCTGCAAATCATTAACGTTCTCATAATTGACAACGTATACTAAATTTTTTATGTGTCCCCACAGGAAAAAATCTAGTATGGACAAATCTGGTGATCGCGCAGGCCAACGTATGGGACCGTTTGTTCCAATCCAACGGTTTCCAAATCTTGCTGATAAATATTCAGTGACGATCCTGGAATTATGGGCCGGGGCGCCGTCTTGCTGAAACAAAATACTTCTTTCTTCTTGAATAGGTAGCTCGTCCAATGCATCTTCGACTTCGGCTTGCAGCAGTTGAAGATATCTAGTCGAATTAAGCGTTTGATTATAAATAAATGGACCTATCAAACGATTTCCCAAAATACCGCACCACACGTTAAATCCGAATCGTTCTTGGAAACGCGATTCTCGAACTATTTTCAGTTTTCATTATTCCAATAATGATAATTATGCCGATTGTAAATGCCGTTGTTTGTGAATCTACTTTCATCGCTCCAAAGAATTTTTTAGAAAAAGAATTATCGTTTGTAACTTCATCCAGGTACCATCTACAAAATGTAACTCTTCGAGCATAATCATTCTCTTTGATATGATGGCATATCATTGGCTTATAAGGATGAAATTTCTTCTTTTTAAAACATAATGTACTGAACTTCTTGCCATACCACTGTCATTCGAAATTTTTCTTACTGAAACGGAAGGCTCAACATTAACAGCGGCTAGAACAGCTATTTCAGCATCCTCATTGTCTTTTGATAGGTTGTAGGACGAATGGCGGTGAAGGATCCACCTTGTCGAAGATTTTGCTCGAGTCGGGAAAACAAAGTTCTGTGAGGTTGCCTTCTTTCGGGGTATAAGTTGTGATATTCATTTGCTGCCGCAGTTGAATTACGATGGCATCTTATGTAGACAACAAACATGTCCGTTTTTTCATGGTTTGAAAACTGCATCATCAATTTTGAATATGAATAGCTTACTACAACAACTACAAGTTCTGACACGATACTACTGTAACAATATTATTGACAGATTTGATGTGCAGTTGTTTGTTTCTTAAAAATTTGCAATCATGGATAGTGTGATGTGCTTTAAAATACATCTACAGATCTCAAAAACGATTTTTCTTTATATCTTCTAAAGTACACAAGATAAATAGCTCGAACCTTATATCGTTGAAAAGGAAAAAAAATCAAGTAATTCAACTGTATAAAAATAAATTATCATTTCCATTTAAAAAAATGCAACTTTGGGTCATATTTCGCTACTGATGCAAGCAAAAAATATTTTAATGACGCATATTATTCAATATCTAAATGTCTACAACTTTTATATTTACATATTTTTGATAGGATAAATAGTGTGGATTCTACGCAAGTTTAAAGAAAATGCCGATTTTCACTTTTTTGCAATATCTAGTAGGCAACGCATTTCTTTGGAAAAACAAGAGAAGGTCTGAAGAGGTAAGATAAATACCTCCATATTGTTCCATTTAACCGACCCTGTAACTCTTACCGTTTCCAAAATACCAATGGTGAGCATCGAATTTTGGACACACTGTATAAAATATATATAATGCTGATGATATTATTACGTGTAATTCCATTACACTCTGACATCAATACATGCTAACAACATTTAACAATTATAATAGTAACCTTCAATGGGGGTATGAAATTAGAAAACGATGGAAAAATTCTATTTCTTGATGTGATGTTAATTAAGAATAACAACGATTCCACTTTACTGACCGATTGTTTCTATTAAACTAATGGCTTCAACCGTGGATATTAAATTAATACCTAAATACCCACAAACAAAAATAAATATGATCAAAAGCATGTATATTAAAATTAAAAAACTTAGTAATCCCCATAACACAACAAAAAACTGTTAGTTAATATTTTAAAACAAAACACTAATTCGACAAAACTGATCACACAATTACTAATAAACACATTTTCACTTACTAACATACAAAAATCAGGACACCACAATCACACCTACACACCTCCAACATCGTTTGTAAAACTTATAAACATCTCCTGGCTTTTTCACAAAAATTCGATTAACATCCTCAAAAAGAGTAAATGTAAATAATTCTGTACAACAACAACACAATATATAACACCAATTTACACTAAACTGAAAGATAAAACAAACATGTTAGACAAACTTAATTTAATTTTACAAATTAGATCAGATACAACTAAGGTTCTAGCTACATAGGCCAGACTAAACAAAGTTAAAAAACAGAATTTCAAAATTTTCATAGCATTTGCAATAAAAAAACCAGAAACTTAATTGTCATCACATTCACGTCAAGGAAGGACACAATTTTAATTTTTACATTAGAACAATATTATCATAGAACCGAATTATAAAATGATTAGTGCTTGAGATGATATACATCAACGTTTACAATAATAATGTCAATTTTAATAGTGACACTAATAATTTAAGTTCTATTTATACTAATTCACCTAATAAAATAATAAAAATATTAATTTCAACATGCATATAGGTTAATTAAAAATAAAACTTAATTCTCAATTAATATTATTATAATTTCTATGATTTCAATCCTTGTATTGATAAGAATAACTAGGTATATTAAATTATTATTAAATTTTATATTTGGATTATTTTACGTCATCCTTGAACCAACAGAAAAACACCAAAAAACTGCACCAAAAACTTTACTCGGATACGTGTTTCAACAGCTAAGCTGTTATCATCAGCGATACCGATACTAAAAATAAAAACAACGGGAAGCTTATATATACTATCTGCTTATCACGCATCGTTAAACTTAATTGATTCTTAGATAAGCTTAAATAATTCCAAAAATCCTAATGGACCGTTATCATCATAATTCTAAGCAAATTTCTGTTTTTAAAAATTTCTAAACTTTCATAGAGAATCAAGTTCGTTTTTATTATCTACCCTCTTAATTAATTCAATGTCGCCTACTCTATGGCTATTTTCAAGCATATGCAGGGCAACACTGGACCTATCTGTGCGATGATATTTGACATGAGCTACGTGCTCTTTAAAACGAGTTTTAATAGGTCTCTTGGTTTTGCCCTTTATATACTTGATACCAGTCTTTACAAATAATTTTATATATTCCCGATTTATCACACATTTCTATTGGGTTTTTCGGATTGCCTAAAAGATTTTGAAGATGTTACTAATAGAGATTACTAGTTTTATAATCAAATTTTGAAAATATTTTTGAAGACCTTTTTGTGTATGTGGGATAATTTGGGTAATTTGACATATTTCTTATCTATTTTGCTATTACTAGTTCTTAACGTTGTAATGTTTCTAATGTTTAACTTATGTTTATGTTTTCTAATTATGTTTGTCACAATTGATTCTTGAAAACCATTGTATAATGCAATCTGCTTAATATTTCGCAGTTCTTTATCAAAGTTTTGTTTTGACAATGAATGTAATAATCGGTGAATCAAAAGTTGAAAGATGCAAGTTTATGTTGCATACTATGGTTGGAATTATTTGTTATAAACCTCATAGTGTTAGTGTCTTTACGATAAATATCTATATCAGGTTTGTTGCCATTTCTTGTCACTAAAGTGTCGAAAAATTCAATAAAAGGATGTCAAAACGATAAGTAAAAATGTGGACTTTACTCTGAAGGAACTGATAAGCAAAAACAGACAAAATTGGACTACTCATCTATAGAATTAGAATCAAATAATAAAGTTTAGAAGACAAATTAAACGACTTTTTTGTAACCAGTCCTAAATAAAATTGCTTCAAAATTCCTCAATCCTACAGTTGCCCTACCTAAATACCAAATGCCTTTGAGTGCAAAGCATTATTTTTTACCATGACCAAGTAAAAGCAACGAGAGACGACGTAATAACAAGTGAAGATAATACAGAGTTATTTGATGTGATTGGGTACCCATTATTAAATATTGTGAACACATCATTACAAACAGGGAGAGTATCAATAATGTTAAAAGTGCAGCACAGTGATTCCTGTTCCTAAAACTTAGCATCTAACACGGCCTGAAAATCTTCGTCCGATCAACTTTTTGCCTGTAGTAGACAAGATACTGGAAATAGTAGTGTACACTCATGAAATTTAAAATTTGGACACCACAATTTCTGTAAACAAAAGTTTGCACATTGTGAAGCGGGCTTAAGGGTATTATTTACAATTCTAACAGAAGCTAGCCTCAGCAGGGGTTATCTTATAGAAGGACTGTAGAATGAATCATTACACTAAGCACGTTTTAGAAAATAGGTAATTTACGTTGCTTACTTAATTTTTTCTTTAAAGAATATATTTGAAGGTATCGCTAATTAAACACCATAGCTCGATTAATTATCGAATCAAAATTTTGTTTAGGAAATGTTTACAAAATAAAATTAGAAATAATTTTGATTTAAAAAACGTCTACAAGCAATAACTTTTAAATTAAATCAAAAAACTAAACATGGTTATTTGGGTTGACTGATTATTACTTATTTTTAAATAAATCTAACCTACTAATTATTGTAAGTTATTAAAAAAAAATCATTAAACTCTCTATTCATAATATTTAGTCCTTACAAAATGTATATTTTTTATATTATTTTTATAAATATAAAATAAAAAAAAAAAAAAAAAAAAAAAAAAAAAAAAAAAAAAAAAAAAAAAAAAAAAAAAAAAAAAAAAAAAAAAAAAAAAAAAAAAAAAAAAAAAAAAAAAAAAAAAAAAAATATAAAAAAAAAAAAAATATATTTTTATAAAGAAAAAAAAAAAAAAAAAAAAAAAAAAAAAAAAAAAAAAAAAAAAAAAAAAAAAAAAAAAAAAAAAAAAAAAAAAAAAAAAAAAAAAAAAAAAAAAAAAAAAAAGTGTTCCATTAATGCGTAATTAAACTTTCACATAGCGTCATTATTTTTAATTTTAGAGCAAAAATGCATTAGTATGGAATGTTTTGTAGAATCACTTAAGCTATCTTCTAAAATTATTTACAAGTATACAGGGTGTTCCCTAAGTGCTGTACTGCATTCTTTTAAACTTTTAAATGGCACCATATTGATTTTAATTTTTTATGGAGCTTCTTTTCTTCCTATTTATGATGGCATAATCGAATTTCACCCATATCTAACAGTTTTTGAAATATTAATTTTTTATAACTTTTTAAGAAATGCAGATGGTCAGTAAAATTGTATTTCTCAGACGTTCAGTGCAATATTCAAATTTTTGATTAAAACTTTTAAAAGAAGTGTCAAGCTACAATTTAATTATTTTGAAATATTTTTACACTATACAGGACTGTCCAAAATTTTGAAGTGAATATTCAAAAATTAAAAGTGTAATATCTCAATTTTTTTAAATGGAATGGTATGTTTATTTTGGTGTTTTCATAAAGATAATTAATTATTCGTTCGATTTTCTTCAACATGTCCTATACCTAAACCTAATACTTTCCGAGTTATTCGAAATTTAAAATATTGCATGTAGGTTTTAATGTTACACTGTCACAAATAAATTGAGTTGCCTATGAAAATTGTAGGTAACAAAGCTAAATGACAATTACTATTTTGTAGTGAAGCGAAAATGAATCTTTCGCAGCAAGAAATGATCGATATGATCTATTGTTTAGGAGCTAGTGAACAAAATTGTTTATTAGCTTCTCGCGTCTACGCTCAAAGATTTCCGGAACGGCGGCACCCACAAGAACTATCATTTAAAAATTAAAAACTCGTTTTGAAGAAACTGGCAGCGTTTGCTATCCGAAACACCCGAGAGAAAAAAGAGTGGCCAATGGAGAGAATGAATTTAATGTTATTTTGTCATTAATTGAGCAGCCCCATACCAGCTTACGAAATTTAAGTAGCGAAACGGATATTAGTAAAACAAGTATTTCTCGCATTGTTAAGAAAAACAAATTTCATGCATTTCATATGCAGCTACATCAAGCCCTAAGTGAAACGGATAAACTAAATAGAGTTGCATTTTGCCAATGGGCTTTCGATAGAAATCAGGAAAACCCCGGATTTTTGAGAGTAATGTTTACAGATGAAGCAACCTTTCATAAAAATGATAACATCAATCAACATAATATGCACTATTATGCCCAAAGAGAACCCATTCTTCTTAAGACCCGTCGACGCTCAGCATAGATGGTCTCTTAATGTGTGGGGGCATAATAGGTAATTTTATAATTGGGCCGTACTTTTTGAAGAAAGACTAACTGGAGAAAGGTATCTTCATTTTTAAGGGAGGAGCTGGGCCAACTATTAGATGAAGTGCCTTTAAATATCCGCCAAAGTATGTGGCTGCAGCATGACGGTGCACCACCTCACTATAGCAGAATGGTTAGAGATTATTTAAATGAACACTTTACTAACAGGTGGATAGGTAGAGGTAGCAATTTCAACTGGCCTGCTAACTCTCCAGATTTGACAAAAATGGATTTTTTTTCTGTGGGGATACATTAAAGAAATTGTGTACAAGGATGTTCCCACAACTAGAGATGACATGAAGGAGAAAATACGCGGTGCTTTTGAAAATATTCCACAAATAATATTGCAACGTGTTGGCAACTCTTTTATTGAAAGACTTCAATTATGCATTACTGCAGATGGCGGACATTTTGAAAAATGAAGTTTGTTATTGTTTTTATATTTATTATTTTTTTACATGTTAAATAAATTAAAAATTCCCTAAACTACAAAAAAAAATTGTATTAGTTTCTTTTTTACGACGAAATATTAACTGTCAATTTTATTCTATTTTTTCAAAGGCTACTTAATTCATTGTGCATGAAAGTCTATTATAAAATGGCACATTTTTCAGAGCCTACTCAATAAATTGAGCATACAAGTCAAATATAAAATGGCCATGTAACATGCAATATTTTAAATTTCGAATAACTCGGAAAGTATTAGGTTTAGGTATAGGACATGTTGAAGAAAATCGAACGAATAATTAATTATCTTTATGAAAACACTAAAATAAACATACCATTCCATTTAAAAAAATTGAGATATTACACTTTTAATTTTTGAATATTCACTTCAAAATTTTGGACAGTCCTGTATAGTGTAAAAATATTTCAAAATAATTAAATTGTAGCTTGACACTTCCTTTAAAAGTTTTAATCAAAAAATTTGAATATTGCACTGAACGTCTGAGAAATACAATTTTACTGACCATCTGCATTTCTTAAAAAGTTATAAAAAATTAATATTTCAAAACTGTTAGATATGGGTGAAATTCGATTATGCCATCATAAATAGGAAAAAAGAAGCTCCATAAAAAATTAAAATCAATATGGTGCCATTTAAAAAGTTTAAAAGAATGCAGTACAGCACTTAAGGAACACCCTGTATACTTGTAAATAATTTTAGAAGATAGCTTAAGTGATTCTACAAAACATTTCCCAATGCATTTTTGCTCTAAAATTAAAAATAATGACGCTAGGGAAGAATTACGCACTAATGGAACACCCTGTATAAATAAATATAAGAAATCAATAATGGGTGTGACCTCCATTATTATTGATACATTCTTGGAGGCGTCTGCTCATTGACGCTATCAAGGTATCAATATAATTAATATTAATCGTTTCCCATGCGGTATCAATGGCTGCAATTAGTGCATTACGGTTTACTGGTATAAAATTTGGCCCTTGTTGTCTTCGGATAACAGCAAGTATTCGAGCCCAAACATTTTCGATAATGTTAAAATCTGGGCTTTTGCTGGCCAGGGTAACAGCTCCAAGTTATTTTCTCGTATCCAATTGCGCACAACCCGCGAAGTATGAATAGGGCGTTGTCCTTTAACAACAAAAATACATTATGAAAATGTTAATTCAACAGATCCCGAACTATTTTTTGGAGAAAGTATAGTGAAATAAGAATACTTACTTGTTGGAAAATATAATCTTCGTCTGGATAAAACACTTCGACTGAAGGTTTCATAATAGTTTCCAAAATATCTAAATACGCAGCAGAATCAAGACGTCCATCGATAGCCCAACAAACTCCTGGACCCCGCGCTAACCCAACCCACACATTCACAGAAAAATAACCACTTCGTTTTTAGGACATATGTGATTATTTTCGTAACGAGTTCCTTCCATTCTAAAAACTTTTAGTGGTCCATCGTTGCGGCTATTGAACGTTTTTCGTCGCTAAAAATCACTCGATTCCAAAATTCCAAAGGTTCGTTCACATATCGCCTTGCAAATTCCAGACGACGTCTCATATTTTCGTCACTGAGAACTTCTTTCGCAGCAGCATTATACTTCTTTATTCCCATCTCCTTTAATCTTTTTGTGCAGTTATACGGCATCCGGGAAAATGTGTATCTGCTATAGCCCTGGAGTATGTAGCAAATGGTTGTTCTGTTACGTAATGAAACAACTCGAGATCTTGAGCACGTGTAGATACTTTAGGTCTACCACTTCCGATGGCTCTTTTCAAAGTGTGTTCAAGATTCCATTTTACTCGGTAATGCCCTACGGTGCTTTTGGTATATCTAACATACGTGAAATTTCACGCACGCTACGGCCCGCCGCTAATTCCGAAACAATCCGCGCTTTCAAATCAGCACCGAGATGAGGTGGCATTTTCACAACACTTGAAATTTTAAACTAAAATGGAATTTACATTTCTTACTTTATTTATTGGTTTACACTACCCTTTCTCAAACAGTAGTAATGCTTAGTGTAATGATTCATTCTACAGTTCTTCTATAAGATAACCCTGCTGAGACTACCTGCTGTTAGAATTGTAAATGATACCCTTAAGCCCGCTTTACAATGTGCAAACTTTTGTTTACAGAAATTGTGGTGTCCAAGTTTTAAATTTCATGAGTGTACAAGGAACTCAATAATTATTTAAAAAACTAGTGAAATTTTATTTACGGGACAATCTGGTTTCAAAGAGAAGCATTCGTGTGAAACTTCTTGTCCGTTAGTGTGCACCAAATGGAAAAAAGAAATTGAAAAAGGGAATATTATTTTAAGTGTATTTGTAGATTTTGAACGTGCCTTCGAAACAGTCGATCGCCAAAAACTACTAGGAAAATGTGAAATATATAATATACGGGGTGTAGCAAAAGCAGTGGATTTCAAATTATCTAGATATCAACAAACAAAAAATTACTGAAAAGTATTCAAACAAAATTAAGATTAAGTATAGTGTTCCCCAAGGTAGTATACTCGGCCCATTGTTATTTATCTTGTATGTAAATGACTTTTGTAAATTTGTTTACTGACGATATTCTTATTTCAGTAGCAGGAAATAACTATAAAGATGTAGTTGAAGTAATGAACAATGAATTAGAAATATTAAACAACGGCTCAAACATAATAAACTCAAACTAAATGCAACAAAACTAATTGTATGGTATTAGGGTCAAAACAAATTGTGAACAGTTTATGAATGGGAATTTCAAAAGTTACTATCGATAATAATCATTTAAATTGTGTGATGAAGGTGAAGTATTTAGAGTAATGTTTGATCCTCAGTTAAACTTTAACCTCCATGTAGATTTCGTATGTAAGAAATTAGGAAAAAAGATTGGGTATTTTTCAAGAATTTGTAACAAATTATCATACCCGTGTAGAAGAGTTGTTTATTTTAGTATTATATATCGACATTTCACTTACTGTGTATCACTACTTGTTTCATGTTCAATATCCAGTAACAAAAGCTTCAAATTTTACAAAATAAAACAATGCGGGTTTTGTTGGGAGTGTCTTTGCTAGTGTAACACTTTGGGATTCGTTTACATCCGCATCTTGCAAAACACTGAACTTATTATACTTTTCAAAATTTGCTCTAGTTAAGGATTTCTTCATTATGGGTTGTTCTACTAATACTTCACCTTTTTTTTTCTTTTATGGGTAATTTTACCAAATTACTGACAGATAGACCGGAGTTACCTGTCAGTTTACTTTCTTCACTATTTCCCGTATTAATGAATGGTTATTTTACGGACAACTAATGAACAGTGTAAACTAAACTTTTTAATCAAACTTAAACCCAAATAAACTTATTAAAACTAATTAATTAACAAATTATTAAATATTAATTCAAAAGCGATTTGAATTTGGACTTGTCTTGGTAATCGTTACCAAGAGACGGGAGCGAACCGGAGTTTCAACGTGCTATGGCTGTTGTTGTATAATAACGTAAAAATGATTAAATAAACAGTTGGGGTAAACATTTGAAATTTTAAATAGTCATTACAACACATAAATTTTAAAGATTAAACGGTTTTCTTTAATAATTAAAAAATGTTCTTTTGTTAGTAAGTTACTCAAAAACTATTATGTCCCTAAAATTTTTTTTTTTTTTTAGATTTGTTCGTTGATTGCGAAAATGCTGTTTTTAAAAATTTAAAACTTAATGATTAAATGATTACGTAGTAAACGTGTCTTCTATGAATGTTTTTCTGAATTATAATTTTCACAACCTGTGTGTGGGTAATCGAGAGACTTATCGAATCTGCAGTTTTTAATCTCTTCTATCGCATTTAATTCGTTATAGGTACAATTACGTGTTAGATTACGGACTGAACAAGTTTTCGTTAATACTTTACAATTTTATTAATTCTGTCGTGCTTGGTGGAAACACGGTATCTACACATTTTTGTGAAGCGTTTAGCCACATTAATTATTTTTTCAAAAAGTGAAAATTCATAAAAATGTATAACCACCGTGTTTTAGATAAGCTAAAACATAAATATAAATCTTTTTTCTTTCTTTTTATTGAGTTTATTATTTGCCAGTGAAGAATGATACTTCTGGACCCTTTAATCTAAAACAACCAGTTTTATTTCTGTTTAATTCACACAAAACGTTTTTATGTCACGTAAATAAAATTAGTACACATAGAACAGACATTACATAAAATGCATCAATAGGATGTCAATTTTTAAATCATTTTATCTCTCCAATTAAAATTTACACTTTTTATTTGAAATTTGTAAACTTTTTAAAAAGATTAGTTAATATACCATAAAAATCTTCCACGTCTATTAGAAATATAGTATAATTTAATTTATTTTATGTAAAATTTATAACGTTTATAGACATGTAGCCTTAAAGATACATAATTGTGGCACTTTTAAAAGGTACACCCTAATCTACTTTTTTAACGTTTAGCTAGAAAACTAGTAAGAAAAAGATGTCTATTGCTCTCATTGTTTTATGTAGACGTTCTTAGAGGGGTTGTTATTTATCTATATTTACTTTTTTGCGTAGATTGCTACACTACTCCTTGTCCAATGAGTTAGCTTCAATTATATATCGCTCATGGAGGTTTCGGTTGTCAATCACTTAAGATGAGGTCGGAAATATACTCGCTTGCCGTCGTGATAATTCTGCATAGAAATTTTATTATACATATTTTTCAACGTTGCGTTTGATTCTGATATGATCGTTTTTGTTGGTATTGTTCTGCTGATCTTTATTGCATGGTTCGCCCAGCGATTGATTCTTAGTCTTCATGTTGAGATGCTTCTGTTTGTTGATTTTGATTCTCTGAAGTTAGGATATTGGTTTAAATGTTGCCAGTTTAAGAGATTTGGTGTTGCATTAACGTCAAAACTGAGAACAAAGCACTGATGGGCACTACATGGGCGAACTTCAAGGAAAAAAATAGACAAATGATCGCCTTGGCAAACAAAATTTGCTGGCCTGGTACGCTTTTTACAACTGTAAAGTCGTCGAATCCGGTAATTCAGAAAGCAAGCAGTTTCCTTCAAGTTTCAGCTAGTGTGGTTTCACAATTTCATTAATTTAGCATAATTTCTCACCTAAACACAAGTTCGAGGAATGTCAGCTAGTTTATCATAAATTACTGCTTCAAGCGCGTTAGTTTTCTCTTGCTGCCTTTTCCTTCTCTTGGGCTCACAAAGTTTAAAACACTTGAGTTAAATAGTGTAGGGTTTTGGAAATTTTAGTCGCTAACTGAAGGATGGTATCAGTCACTTGCATAAGTGTTTTATGATCACCCTCCACTGGAGTGCAAGGAGGTATTAATTGCTAACCTTTACTCGCCCTCCTCAGTTTTAGTGTGACTCTAGCGGGGCTTTTTATGACGTGGTGTCTCCAAGCTGAGTTCAACAAAAAGCTTCATCCTTAATGTTTTTTAGAAAACCTCCTTCTGAATCCGACTAAGTCATAAATAATAAATGCTTTACAAAAACTTTTTCTAAAATATAAAATTTTTGTTCGATGCACACAATATACCGCGTGTAACAGGATCAAAGCACACCTCCTGTTTCTCCATTGAAAATTTGAGACATTTCATATACATAATAAATGATACTTTTTTTACAATAACAGTTGTTTTTTATTTTCGGTTTCACTCGAAGTGTCACCAACTTTTGATTTTTAAAATGTGCAAATATTCTGAACCCAATGAACGTTCTACGAGAAACAGCTATGAGGGTTAGAAAATGCATTGACGTCAATGGACAGCATTTTGAACAATTGTTGTAGATAAGTAATGTTCATTTTTATTCCAAAGCCACCTTAGTAGCATCTTAACATTAAATTAGAACAGAATTGTATTTTCTTAAATTCTTTTTAGCTGTAAATCGGAAATGAAAAAAAAAATCTGTTAAAAGTCAAAATGTCATTTATTATGTATTTCACAAATTTTAATCAATTATCTTTAAATCTAAGAGAGAAACGGGGGTGTACCATGATCCTGTTACACCCGGCATATCGTAGCGTATAACGTTGCGTACTATTACAGAGCATGTGCAACAATTAGCTAATTAGGTAATGATATCAACATGTCGACATAATAACAAAAGTATTTTTGTACTAGTAACCAAACCCATTTGAAAATGGGTTTAATCTAGACAAACCTGAAATTAAAGACGTGAGGTCACTACTCCAGGTCATAGGTCAAAAGTCAGGTCAACAGGGACCTATCCTAAAACATTTCCTTGACATCCTAAACTTTTTGATATATAACATGTTTATGTCACCGCTCCAGGTCAGGGTAAAAGGTCAGGTCAACTTGTGACCCCGCCTAAGGTCAGAGCCTAGACCTCCTGAACAATTTTGACCTATCGATCTTCCGAAATCAGTTCAGCCGTTTCGGAGGAGAAGACGAACATACAGACAGACAGAGAGACAGACAAACCGGGTCACTATTTTAGCTGTGTATAGGTCTCTAGAAAAAACTATACCTATTCATTCATCTTCTTATCTTGAAATATTATTATGTGTTGTACAACAGCAATGTCAGCAAAGCCCGGAGAGGATATGGGTCATTCTTCATATAGTGACAAACTATGGTCACCATTCGTTTTCTTGTTTTGATGAACATTAATATTTTCCTTTTAGAAAAATATATATTTATAAATGAGTTTCAAATGGACTCTGTATGTATTTAAAAATATAATATGAAACTAAAAAATATATATTCACACACGGTGATATGTCACTTCTGTGGACAGTCACCAGCCTTGTGTTGAGTTGTGTCAGTGTACTTTACTTATTGTAAACGGAAATCCACTTCAAATATATATTCCTAACTGTAATTAAAGCAATAATGAATCAAAATAACGCATAACAAATAATTCCTTAATTAATTTAAAACTTAAACAACATAGTTCTGAGTACCCACAGTGTACATCACTCCGGTGGACACTTTTGTGGATGAAGTAAAAGTGGAATAAAGGTCACCCGAATGCAGTTCCCTCTCCTTATTCCACGTTAAAGCCTGAAGCATAAAGACCGTGATTTATGATACGATGTTCAGTTTACTGTCAGCTGTGTAGGCAGGTGGTTGTTGTGAACATTGTGTTTGTGTCAACAGAAGTGACTAACGGATATAAAATTAGATTTTAGATGACGGACTGTTAAATATTCTAACCAAATTCTCGTGAAACTGTTGAATAACGAGTATCGGCTTATGTTTACATATCATATAGATATTATTATATATTCAAATTTGATATTGGCTTATTTTAAATAATTTAAATATAACGAATCCTAATGTGTGTCCATGGGTTTTAAGGCTATTTTGTTTGGTCGTAGATTGCAAATATGGCAAGGACAAAAAAGGAGCAAGAACAATATCTTCAAAGAAGGAGAGAGATGAAGAAACTTAGCATAGAGGAAAGCAAGGTCAAAAATGCGAGAAGATCCGAATAAACATGAAAAAGCTAAGGCTGTAGACAGAGCGATATATTCACGGAAGAAAAAAGAAGGAAAAATAAAAACAATATAAGACATGGATAGTCGAAAACAGAGGGTAATTCGTAAAGGATGGAGGGAAAGGGCAAAAAATATCGGGAACGAAAAAGACATGAGCAGCAGACTCTTGATTTCTTAAACAATCAGACTAATATTTAGCCTCGATTTTTACAGGAAAGTAACGCGCCATCAACAAGTCGACAACAAGACTCTGGTAAAAAACTGGCTAGAAAAACAGGGAAATGAAAACGGAAAAATCAAAAGAGCTTGAAAATAAACTAAAGAAAGCATATACTAAAGAAATAGGTATAAAAAAAAAAAGTATTGCCAGAATGACAACTTCACTTCATGACAATGAAAATACCCTACAAAAAAGGTGTCTAACATGTTAAAATATTGTACAGAAAAGAAACAGATTACACCAGAGGTGAGAAAAACTTTGTTTACTGAGGTTCTTTCAGAACAAATAAAAGAAAGTTTGAACAAAGAAACAAGCAGTAGTATCCGGAAAAGCGAATTGACGGAGTCCGTTACTGGAAATATTGTACGAAAGTATAAATTTGTGCAACACTTAGCCGCTCTAACATCTGCACGAAGTTTGAGAAAGAAAAGGTATCACAAAGGCAATACTTGAAACAGGAAATGAACATAGCTAAACGACTAGTAGAAAAAATTTTGGAAAAAGATGAGTATAGTAGGATGACGGCAGATAAAAGGGAAACGATAACAAGAAGAAAAATAAATAAACAAATAAGATTATTAAACGATACCTTACAAAATCTTCATAAAGATTTCATAAAAGATCACCCAAAATACAAAAGCATGTCCTATTCCATGTTTTGT
Source organism: Abscondita cerata (assembly GCA_030710515.1). Lineage (NCBI taxonomy): Eukaryota > Metazoa > Arthropoda > Insecta > Coleoptera > Lampyridae > Abscondita > Abscondita cerata. The sequence continues at coordinate 158,563 of JALBCR010000974.1, forward strand.
AAATTACATCCTTTTTGGATCATGGATTATTGGATACGTGTCTTTGCAAGATACACACAAATATACAACTTCTTATGTGGAGACTAACATTCCATAAAATGATTAAAGTTAAGAACATATTAGGAATTAGTTTATAGTTTATGCTGCGAATACGAGTACACACCTGAAGAATGCCTTGAACGCAAGTGTCAAAAATGCAAGGATAAACAAATAACTGCAATTGATTTTGACAGCAACGAAAGAACGTATTATGAAGAATGGACTAATACCAAAATTTCTGTTATGATCAAAGGACAACCTAAAACTTGCAAAAAAATTATTAAACAACAAAAAATGTGCACAAAGGGTGAGTTGTTTTCCCAAATTAGAAGAAATAATTTATCCATTTATGCAACACTGTTGCAATATCAAACACCAATACAAAGCAATTTGTGACATAAAAGAAAGACTTGCTGATGGAGAAATTTTATTGCACTTTGATTTCTTGGAAAATTTCAATTACAAATATGCAGCAGAAATTCAGTCAGCACATTTTGGTGGTTTGAAGCCCCAAATCACCATGCATACTTCTGTCTGTTATTATGCTAGTTCCAACGAAGAAAGCAGAAAACACTGCATCAAAAGCTACTGCACACTATCCGAGGAGTTTACGACATGATGCTGCGGCTGTCACTGCCCGTTTAGATTGCGTTCTGAACTGTATAATGAAAACTATAAGTACCTAGTCTAAAAAAATTAACTTTGTAAGTGATGGACCAAGTACCCAGTATCGAAATAAAACATGTTTTATCTGGCGAATTATATTTGTAAAAGATTCGAGTTAGTTGAATGTAAAATGTGTGTTTTGCGACATCTCGTAAAACATTGACATGGATCAATAGTAGTAAACTAAGAAAAATGCCAACAGTTAACTGTAACGGCATGTGTGTGTTAAAGTGCAAAGCGCTATCTAAGCAATAGCTTTAATGCTTGTAACACACGTTGAAAAAAATAGCAAAGATGAATTTGTACAAAAGGCACACGCATAAAGAACAGAAAAATCGTTTACTGTTTGAACTTTAGCGGAGGTGTATAAGAGGGGCGGTATACGACCGTAAAAGACGGCGAGTTCCAGTTAACTTGTACAGTCGTATACCGCACTTAAGTATACACTTCTGATGCAGCTCACAATAAGAGCTGAAAGGCTGCATCAGGTGTTACAAGCATTAAAGCTATCGCTTAGATAGCGCTTTACACTTTAATGACACACATTCCGTTACAGTTAACTGTTGCCATTTTTCTTAGTTGAATGTGTTTTGGCACTACTGTGAAGCAGGATACGGGAAAGGAGCCCTGATGGGGAGGGGGGGACTGACCCCACGGGATTGTTGGGACAAAAGACGTGAAATAAAAGGGCGTAAAGGGGAAAAAGAAGAAAGAGAGAAAATGTAATTATACTGACTTCCAAAAATTGCAACACCTAGAAGTTGTTGAACGATTTTAATGAAATTTTCAGGAAACGTCTATTTTCATTAAACAAAGTGATGATTAAAATTTAAAAACAAAGAACAAAAGCTTAAAAGTTTTTTCAATAATGAGTTGCTCCGCCACTATTTGTAATGCACTCATCTAGACGGCTTGGCATGCTATCAATCAAGTGATCTATAGCTGCTTGTGGTATATCATCCCAAGCTTCTTGAATCCGTTGCTGAAGATCGTGTAAATTATCTGGAGAGTGCGGTAAATTACCCAGTCGCCTACCAATCATATCCCATACATGTTCAATTGGCGACAAATCAGGCGACCGAGCAGGCCATGGGAGGACGGCAATGTTAGATTCTTCCAAAAACCGTGTTGTAGCCCTTGCCGTATGAGGGCGCGCATTATCCTGCTGGAAAATGGGATTTTGCAGCCCCTGAAGATATGGAAGGCCAACTGGTTGTAGCACATTAGCAATGTAACCAGCTGCGTTAAGGTTGCCGTCAATAAAGACCAAGGGTGATCTGCTACCATAACATATTGCACCCCATATCATAACTCCTTGAGTGAGGGCTGTGTTGCGTTCCACAAAAATGTTGGATTTTTACGTTCTCCACGCATCCGTCTGACCCTCCTACGACCATCGTGGGCCCACAAGCAAAATCGGGACTCGTCACTAAACACAATTTGATGCCATTCTTGCGCCCAATTAACCCTTTCGTTGCTCCACTCTAGTCTGCGTAGACGGTGAAGTGGTGTAAGAGGAAGACATAAAAATGGACGATATGAACGCAACCCATAAGATCTTATCCGGCGATAAACAGATGACATTGACATCCTAAGTCCTGTACCTCTCATCCAATCATTTGCAATTGATCGAGTTGTTGAAAATCTATCTCTTGTGGCCAAAACTCTTAAGCGACGTTCTTCGCGATCTGTAGTCCTTCGAGGACGTCCAGATCCACGGCGACGATGTTGAACCCCTTCCTCGGACCATTTGGACCAACATCTCAATACCGATGAAACATTTCGGTTTACACGACGAGCAATTTCTCTTAGCGAAAGTCCGGCCTCTCTCATACCAATAATACGGCCACGTTCAAAATCACTTAATTGGACAAAATGTTGATGTTGACGTACTCTCGGCATTGTTTTCAAGTTCAGAATGAAATTGTGAAGAAACAACAACAATTTGCAAACTTGACAGTTACTAAATGGTCTAATACTTCAAATTTATTGTTACTATGTGCTATGGAAACAACAGGCAAAAAAAAAACAAAACTACTGGCTAGATTTTATTCAAATTTTAATCATCACTTTGTTTAATGAAAATAGACGTTTCTGAAAATTTCATTAAAATCGTTCGACAACTTCTAGGTGTTGCAATTTTTCTGAAGTCAGTATAACTAGTTCCTAACGTTGTAATGTTTCTAATGTTTAGACTTATGTTAGGGTTAATTAACAATGTTTTAAGAACACGAAAAATTTAATTTTTTAAATTTTTTACGTTTTCTAATTATGTTTGTGACAATTGATTCTTGAAAACCATTTGTATGATGCAATCTGCTTAATATTTCACAGTTCTTTATCAAAGTTTTGTTTTGACAATGGGAAATGTAATAATCAATTGTCACAAACATTATTAGAAAACATAAACATAAGTTAAACATTAGAAACATTACAACGTTAGCAACTAGTAGTAGCAAAATAGATAAAAACATCAAATTACCAAAATTATCCCACATACAAAGGTCTTCAAAAAATAATTTCAAAATTGATTATAAAACAGTAACCTCTAGCAGTAACAACTTGCAAAATCTTTTAGGCTATCAAACAGACCCAATAAAATGTATGATACATCAGGAATATATAAAATTAATTGTAAAACTGTAACCAATATATAAGGAGCAAACCAGACCTATTAAAACTCGTTTTAAAAAAGCACATAGCTCATGCCAAATATCACTGCACAGATAGGTCCAGTGTTGCCATATGCATATACGAAAATAGCCATAGAGTAGGTGACATTGAATTAGTAGTAAGAGGGTAGATAATAAAACGAACATTCTTATGAAAGTTTAGAAATTTTAAAAAACAGAAATTGGCCCATGAATTATGATGATAACGGTCCATTAGGATTTCGAAATTATTGGTAAGCATCTAAGAATCAATTAAGTTTAACGATGCGATAGATGACAGATAGTATATATAAGCTTCCCGTTGTTTTGATCTAGTATCGGTATCGCTGATGATAAAGCTGTTAGCTTGAAACACGTGTCCGAGTCAATTTTTGGTGCAGTTTTTGGCGTTTTTCTGTTGGTTAAATAGATGCTGCAGTTGGTGTTCCTTTCCTTTGAATCACATTTGTGTTAATCTAACATGCTAATTAACAAAAGTACTATATTTAAAATCAAATCATGAAAAGCATTAGTGCTTAATTTGAGCTTATTTTTTTTGCAGCTATTTTCAAAATTTGAGCTGATTTGGTTTTTTGATATATAATGATTATTTTACTACTTGTCCATCGTGAGAGTAGGATTTTCTTAGTGTGTTTTTTCAATAATATCCTAAAATTAAATTATTATTAAATTAACATTCCTCGTATATTAGGTAAGTGTTAACTCTAACACAACTACTTATTGTGATTAAATCGCTCGTTGCATAACTTTACAAACAATATTAATCCATTTAGTTAATTATTCGGTGAAAGAATATTATAGAATTTTATTCATTTGTAAATGTTTTCCAATTCAATAAAAATAATTAGAAAAGAAACTTTTGTCTTATTTTAAAAATAAAACTTTAAATTAAGTAATAACTTCTGACTATAGTTTAATTTTTTTTAAATTTGCTTTTTAAACCAAGTTTTACGAGCTATAAAAGTAATTTAAGTGGTTTTGATGTGACTCAATAAGCATTAAATTTGTTAATGTTCTTTTCTTATATTATCATTACGTGAGGCATAATTTTGTTCTCCGGATATAATGTATAAGAACACGATAGCGCAAGGTTCTAAAATAAGAAAATGTTAAATAAGTCCAAGCAAAGAAAGAATTTAATCAAAATCATGTTCAAACTTGGAATTTTCATATTCTACCTAATAGAATTAATTTAGTGAAGTCACTGGATTACTTGTTTTCAGTATTTAATATTACAAACATTTTATTTTGTAATTACATTTTTTAATAATAATTAGAATATGAACTGAAATGTCTTATGTATAAAGAAACAAGCGATTCTTCAGCGAAACTAAAACAAGCAGAACTCCACATCACATCGATGCTAATAAACGTCAAAGAACGAATGGAACGTATAGATATGTGGTAAAAAACATTAAAAAAATGTGTTAAATAAATATTTTGTAAGTATTCTAAGATTTTGAAATGTACTTAGGTCAACGGCTTATTAGAGTATGACCAAAATCTAATCAGATCTGCACTATTATACAGCGTCATCCCCAAAGTCCGCACCAAATGAGAAATTTCTTTATTATGGGTTTTTGATAAAAGTTATTCTTCATAAAATTTTATGCATCTTCTAAAAGTTAAAAATGCACCAACACAATGTATGAAAGACGCCCAATATACGAGGTGCATTCGAAAACTTGACATGGACATCTAAGGGAAATTTTAATTTTTTCCAATTTTGTAAAAAATGGTTCCTATAAGAAAAAATATTTGCTTTAAATAATAATTAAGCGACATTTTGTATACAACAGTTTATTTAAAAGAGCTTGTAATTTAGAAATTGCGCAATTATTGTGCTAATTATGGTTATTTTTTATTCATTAGAAAAAACTTCAAAATTTTTGATGCAAAGTTCTTTTGATTTTTTGTTGACACCAAAATTACACGCTTTTCGCCACATTTTGTTGGTGTCGGCCGGTTTGCGCTCGACCGTTTTGCGCTCGTACCTAAACCCGACCAGTTTGCGCTCTGCAATTTAATTATATAAATTTAAACCTTTCCTATTATCTCCAATCGACCGATTTGCGCTCTCTTGTACTATAAACATTTTGAAATTATCGAGATTTAAGTTGTTTTCATGTGATCGGGGGTAAACGGTGTTGGTTGGTAGGTTACAGTTAGTACAGTTTTTTTCTTTAAAACAAAAACAAAAACAAACAATTATTTCAAGTAACATTCGTTTATATTAGTTATGTTTGTGTGATGGGGGTGAGGGTATTGTTCAAGGGGGCAGTGCGATCGGAGGGAAACGGCGATCGGGGAAAACGCCTTTAGTTAAAATACTTTCTAAGGAATTAAGGTATTTCTCGGCCTAGGTATACAAATAACTATTATATTACAAGAGAGCGCAAATCGGTCGATCGGAGACAATAGGGTAGGTTCAAATTTCTATAATTAAATCGCAGAGTGCAAACTGGTCGAGTTCAGGTAATAACGCAAAACGATCGAGCGCAATCTGGCCGTATTCATTTTGTTGGTGCATTTTAGGGGTTGCACAAAGTTTTATGAAGAATAACTTTTTATCGAAAAACCCATAATAAATAAGTATAAAATAATAATAAAATAATATATACATAATAAAATATCGAAGTCTCAACTAGGGTACCTTCTTTTTAAAAACTGTATGGCTATACCTATATTGGCCGATTTGCTGCGTACCGCTCCAATATGGCGATTTGTATCAACATTAGATGCAATTGATACACTTATTTTAGCGGAATTGGCAAGCCTTTAAATGCGACATGGAGGGTTAGGAATCGAAAGTTAAAGAATATTTGTCTTCCAGCATTCCTTTCATCAATAAATAGCGGATTTAACTTAGTCTCATTAATGTATTCGGGACAAGGTTATGATTAGCTGTTTTAAAAATGCGATAGAATGAAGCCTTTGATTAAACTTCATTATGGGAATCAAGTCAGATAAATTAGAACAATAATATTTTGATTGACTGCATTACTTAAATTTCTTTCAATTGGGAGACTGATGAAGCGAGATAAAGCATCTTTCACAAGCGAATTGGGAGGATGGTTAAATGTTCTTTTATCAAGGAATATTAAAACCCTATTTGACAATAACACTTTTAGGATTTCTGTTGCATTACGATACGGATATCGTGTTAACATCTCATACACTTGCATATGTGAGAGTCAAATGGGCAAGCATGGAAATTATGGCTTGTTATGTTTCAAAACCATTGGTTAGAAGTTCAGGCACTCTTCTTGCAATTATATTATTAAGAAGGCACTTGAGAGCGCTATGATCCCTTCAGTTTTAGATACATCTTAAGTTTGTCGTAATGACGGAAAGAGACCTGCCAGGATGTCACTCATACATGGTCAAATGGAAAGCATGTGCTTTGGTATGCGACATGCGCTCATACTTTGGCCAAGTTATACGTTAAGTCTGCGTGCAAACAACCATGTCAAGTTGCCGAGGGCGCAGCGAGTCGAAAGCAAAATACATATTGTCATCTTCTAGGTGATTATAATTTTGTCCCATTTTCAGTTCAGTCATGGACCTTGGTGTAAGGAATCCATTTCTTTTGTGGAAGAGTTAAAATCAAAATTAATAACCAATTCTAGAGAAAATCGATTAATATTGTATTTGTGTCAAAGGATCAGCATCGTAATTCAGAAGGAAAATGCATCTTGTATATTAGAAACAATCATTCAAATCAAAATTTCTTATTTGTTCTTTAAAATTAACAAACGAATTCGACTACACAACATAAATAAACTTAAATAAATAAAACTCACATTGTAAATTCAAATGATAATGTACTGTTATTATTTTTTATTTTTCATTTTTTCTAACTATCTTTTCTCTTCTCTACTTCTTTTATCCTCTCATTTTTCTTGTAGAAACATTTCTCTTCTCTTTCCTGAATTCTACACATTTTTTGTTTTTCATCCAATATTTATTTTTGTTTTCTTCATTACCTAGTTTAAACCCGGCTATCATCTTTTTTTCTTGCATTGTCAGCTCTCTTGTTAAGTATCTTCTACTATTATTTTCACGTATCCCATATTGTATCTACCTTCTCTGATTTTCAATCTTCTTTCTTGTATCTGATTATCTTTGTCCGTCTTTGTAATTTCTTTTTCCATCGTTCTTTCTTCTCTTCTTAACCTTCTTAGTCCTTCTACCGCATAATTTCCTCTTCTAAATTGTTATTATCATTTCTTTCTCTTGGCAGAATTATACTAATTTATCTCCTGTCTCATTCCTTGTTCCTAGTCTGTATTCTGCTAGGTACTTTTTATATTTTCCTTTGCCGACCTTTGCGTTAAAACCCCTAAGTATTATATAGATATCTCTTAAATTTAAAGATTCAAGCGTTTGTTTAATTGGCTCAGAATAGTTCTATTTCTTCTTCCTGTTTGTCTGCTGTAGGAGCATTGTATTATATTTAGTTTCTTTGAATTGGTCTGTAGTTGCAGGGGCAGGACTCGATCTGAGATAGAGACAAAGTTAGTAACAGACGCCACAATATCTTTCAAGACAGCAATTGCGACACCTTGTTTGTGATCTTTCTTTTGTTTCTAGAGAAGTATATTATACCTCTTTCTGTTGGGACTTGGCCATAAGCTGCATTATTATGCCGTGATTGTCTTCTCAATTCCTCCGCCTTCCAGACCAGTTTTTAGTCTCAAAGCAAGAGTGCTCTTTTCTCGTGAGGGTAGATACTGGTGATTACTCGGTCCCTGCGTTGGCGTTACCCGCCTTCTACCACGTGGAGGTGCAGTTTGGATTTTCAGGTCCGTAAAGCTGCACCACACATATCTGTACCGATTTTTAAAATTTTGTGCTCCAAAATTAGGCATATTTTTAAGGTTGAAATGTGGGGGTGTGGTTTGCGTAAAAGCTACACCCCTATACCAAAATCATTGAAAGGGTGGTCCAATCGCAAAAAAACAAGTACAGGAATTATGTACTTTTTATGTGCTAGGAGATGAAACAAGTCTTGTTATAGTCATCCACTACGAAGATATGGGAAATGAAAACTTTATCGATTTTAAGCATCTAGTGATATACAAACGTAATGATGTAACGACACCAAGTGATGAATATATAATAATGAGCAAAAATGTGGTGAGCAATAATGATGAAGGTACTTAGATAGGTAGAAGCAAAACGGGTAACAAGAGGGAGGGAGAAAGAAAGAGAATTTCTGAAATCTATTTTTATTAAAAATTATGTACCCATGATTTCAAAATGTCATCATATTCTACTATCGATACGCTATATTTTGGCACTATGTCTGAATTTTGTACCAAAAAACTCTTGTATTAATATGCTCCTAAAGAGGAAAAATCGCGATTTGTTATACTTCATTGTCGGTAAAAAGGATGTAAAAATTATGTACCCCTGATTTCAAAGTGTCATCATATTCTACTATCGATACGCTATGTTTTGGCACTATGTCTAAATTTATACCCAAAAAACTCTTGCAGTAATATGATCCGAAAGAGGAAAAATCGCGATTTGTTATACTTCATTGTCGGTAATAAGAAATGTAAAAATTATGTACCCCTGATTTCAAAGTGTCATCATATTGTACTATCAATAAGCTATCTTTTGGCACTATGTCTGAATTTTGTACCTAAAAAACTCTTGCAGTAATATGCTCCGAAAAAGCAAAAATCGCGATTTATTATACTTCATTGTCGGTAATAAAAGATGTAAAAATTATGTACCCCTGATTTCAAGGTGTCATCATATTCTACTATCAATACGCTATGTTTTGGCACTATGTCTGAATTTTGTACCCAAAAAACTCTTGCAGTAATATGATCCGAAAGAGGAAAAATCGCGATTTGTTATACTTCATTGTCGGTAATAAGAAATGTAAAAATTATGTACCCCTGATTTCAAGGTGTCATCATATTTTACTATCAATAAGCTATCTTTTGGCACTATGTCTGAATTTTGTACCCAAAAAACTCTTGCAGTAATATGCTCACAAAGAGGAAAAATCGCGATTTGTTATACTTCATTGTCGGTAATAAAGGATGTAAAAATTATGTACCCCTGATTTCAAGGTGTCATCATATTTTACTATTGATACGCTATGTTTTGGCACTATGTCTGAATTTTGTACCCTAAAAACTTTTGCAGTAATATGATCCGAAAGAGGAAAAATCGCGATTTGTTATACTTCATTGTCGGTAATAAGAGATGTTAAAATTATGTATTTCTGATTTTAAAAGTCATCATATTCTACTATTAATAAGCTATCATTTGACACTATGTCAGAATTTTGTGCCCAAAAACTCTTGCAGTAATATGATCCGAGAGAGGAAAAATCGCGATTTGTTATACTTCATTGTCGGTAATAAGAAATGTAAAATTATGTACCCTTGATTTCAAAAAGTCATCATATTGTATTATCAATAAGCTATCTTTTGGCACTATGTCTGAATTTTGTACCCAAAAAACTCTTGCAGTAATATGCTCCAAAAGATCAAAAATCGCGATTTATTATACTTCATTGTCGGTAATAAAGGATGTAAAAATTATGTACCCCTGATTTCAAGGTGTCATCATATTGTACTATCGATACGCTATCTTTTGGCACCATGTGTAATTTTTTTTACCAAAAAAATTCTTGCGTTAATATGCTTCTAAAGAAAAAAAAATAGCGATTTGTTATACCTACTTCATTGGCGATAATAAGGGATGTAAAAATTATGTACCCCTTATTTCAAGGTGTCATCATATTCTACTATCGATACGTTATGTTTTGGCACTATGTCTGAATTTTGTACCCAAAAAACTGATATGAATTCTTATAAGCGCCACAAAAATTAGATTTTTTTTTGTTATATTGCTGTTTATAAATAGAATAACATTAAATAACATTTTTATTGAAACTTGGAGTAAAAAGTATATGTGGAACTATCTATCATATTACTGCTAGAGTTTTTTGGGTACAAAATTCAGACATAGTGTCAAATCATAGCGTATTGATAGTAGAATATGATGACACTTTGAAATCAGCGGTACAAATTTTTACGTCCTTTATTACCGACAATGAAGTATAACAAATCGCAATTTTCCCTTTCAGAGCATTTTACTGCAAGAGTTTTTTAAGGTACAAAATTCAGACATAGTGCCAAAACATAAAGTATCAATAGTAGAATATGATGACACCTTGAAATCAGTGCTGCATAATTTTTACATCCATTATTACCTAGAATAAAGTATAAGAAATCGCGATTTTTTTTCTTTTGGAGCATATTATTGCAAGATTTTTTTGGGTACAAAATTCAGACATAGTGCCAAAACATAACGTATCAATAGTAAAATATGATAACACTTTGAAATCAGGGGTACATAATTTTTACGTCCTTATTACCCACAATGACGTATAACAAATTGCGATTTTTCTCTTTAGGAGCATATTACTGCAAGATTTTTTTGGGTACAAAATTCAGACATAGTGCCAAAATATAACGTATCGATAGTAGTATATGATGACACCTTAAAATCAGCGGTACATAATTTTTACGTCCTTTATTACCGACAATGAAGTATAACAAATCCCAATTTTTCCTCTTTCGGAGCATATTACTACAAGAGTTTTTGGGTACAAAATTCAGACATAGTGCCAAAACATAGGGTATCGATAGTAGAATATGATGACACCTTGAAATCAGTGCTGCATAATTTTTACATCCCTTATTACCTACAATAGAAGTATAACAAATCGCAATTTTTTCTCTTTTGGAGCATATTATTGCAAGATTTTTTTGGGTACAAAATTCAGACATAGTGCCAAAACATAGCGTATCAATAGTAAAATATGATGACACTTTGAAATCAGTGGTACATGATTTTACATTTTTATTACCGACAATGAAGTATAACAAATCGCAATTTTTCTCTTTCGGAGCATACTACTGCAAGATTTTTTGGGTACAAAATTCAGACATAGTGCCAAAACATAGCGTATCAATAGTAGAATATGATGACATCTTGAAATCAGGGCTACATAATTTTTACGTCCTTTATTACCGACAATGACGTATAACAAATTGCGATTTTTCTCTCTAGGAGCATATTACTGCAAGATTTTTTGGGTACAAAATTCAGACGTAGTGCCAAAATATAGCGTATCGATAGAAAAATATGATAACACTTTGAAATCAGTGGTACATGATTTTCACATCTTTTATTACCCACAATGAAGTATAACAAATTGCGATTTTTCCTCTTTCGATGGTTATCAGTGAATGAGTTTTTGCGGTACAAAATTCACTTAAAGTGCCAGGAGATAGCTTTTTAATAGTAGAATATGATAACAGTTTGAAATGAAAGGTACATAATTTTTAATAAAAAATACAAAAATGAAAATAAGCTTTTACGCAAGCCACACCCTCCACATTTCAACTTTAAATAGATATGCCTAATTTTGGAGTACAAAATTTTTAAAGTCGGTACAAAATTAGCACATAAAAAGTACATAATTCCTAGCCCTTTAGTTTCAAAATTGGTGATATGGGGAGTGCAGTTTTTCGGACCAGATTTTCCTTCATTGAGATTAAGACCAAAGGACATTTCCTAATCTCTGCGGAGCTTTAGAAAGCACAACTTAATTAATAATATTCTATTTGTTTTATTTTATTTATTTTTATTTTTTAGTTTTATTTATTTAGTTTAGCTTACTTTATTTTTATGAAACTTAATAAAATCTATGAGGTTACAAAATCTCATTTCAAAACGAATTTTTTGTTCTACATTTTAAACGGACTATTGTATACATTGTAATTGATTTTTAATACATAATATTTTTTGTTCGTTATTAACATTGGCTGTTCATTTTATAAACCGATTTAGAATTGAAATTTACATTTTCTCGTTTCATTATGCCACGCGTATATTTATTTATTGACTTTGCAAGATTGCGTATTTTACTTGCTTATGATTTATCGAGTGCATGCTTTTGCCATTTGCGCTCGAACGCAAAAATGTGAATATGAATTTTCTCTAAGCACTAATTAAAATTTAACAAAAAAAATGGAAGTTACGCAAATAATTCTCGTGTCAAATTTTTTTTATCGATTTTCTGTTATTATGTAATGATTATATATCAATTCACGCTTTTTGGAAACCAGTAACTTCTTATCGTAAGTTAAGATTGTCATTTTCTGCACACTTTCGAAGTGCGTCATTTAATTTTATAGAGTCACATATTAATAACACTTACATATTTAAGACCAACCTGATAACCCTGAAAGAAACTTTTAATTACGTTTTTAAAAAAAAATGTAATACTCTTTGCACCACATCTTTGCAAAATTTTAAGAGTGGGTGAAAAAGAAATAACTGGTGGGGTTTGCTTTTAAACAATGTAAAGTTCCGCTTTTTAACTGGAAATTGTTTAAAAAATAATTTGATACACTGTGCGACGAACATAATTTAAAAAAAATGATGACAAAGCACCTTTTTACAAAATACTTGAAAATTTAATCCCCGTCCTCACAAAGACAACCAACTATTTAAAACCACTTTTTAAAAAAATCTCATTTGCGGTAATAACCTTTCTTTTCCATCAGTTAAATTTAGGATTATAAACTGGTGGTTTGCTAATGATATCTCTTAAAACTTTTGTGGTTCTCTATACAAAGACGTAGACTTTGTTAATGATTTTGCCTAATGAAGTTTCTGAAAAAAAAACTTTTTACATACAACTCACATTTGAGTAAGATTTTACACTTTTACGTTTAAAATATTTAGTTATCTTTACTTTTGGCTTTTATTTACATTCTTTTAATAATGCGCTAAGAAGTAACGAGTAAAACTTTTTTTGTGATTACGCAAACATTTATGGTGTTAATAAAAGAAGTTTATTAAAAGATATTTTTAATTATTCGGGAAAACAAAGAATCAAGCCATAAAATCCTTTTTAATGTACTCAGAATGAAACTCTAGAATATAAAAGACTCCAGAGCTGTAATTTTCTTTTATTTTTGTTATTACTGATTTATTATATCTTTGTACAACGTAAAAAAAAAATAAATTTCTATTTAGAATATGTACCTAAGTACATGGTTGTGTTTGTTAAATCTTTTTCGATATAACGTGTTGACGTTTTCCAAATTCTATTGTTTGTTTTCGTATTATTCTGTTCGATCAACTATAACGAGATCGATCTCTTTGCTAATGAACTCGCTTCTGTCATTAATTGGCTAGTTTGTGAAAGGTATCTTTTCATTTTCTTATATCTTTTACACAATTCTTATTAACAATTTATATTTCAATTCCTTAAATCTAGGTAACATTCAGATATTTTTTGAATAAAATCATCTTCTAGGATCGGACCGTATTGAAATCGTAATCATAATTACAAACGGTTAGTCTAGTTATGTAAGGGCGGCGAAAACTTAAAAAATCGATGGACTTGTAAAACCAAAAGTTTAAAGAAGACCGCTAGAAGTCGGTAAATCAACTTACACACCAAATCTGGTAATTAGGAAAAAGTCTTCGTAGATAAGATTAGATTAGATTAGATGTTTATTTTGTTCTTTAGATTAAAACAAAAGCATTCGGTTACACATAAACATTAATCAATAATTGCAATTATAATTATAAAATTACAATAACTTATTGGGTTTTAATTTATACTTCAAATTTAATTATTTTTCTTTTTGTTTCTCCATTCATTGTCTTCTCTCCATTACTTCCCTCATTCATTCGATCCCTTCCTCTAACAATATCCTTCCACTCTCAATTCATTGCATCCATCTTTCATGTGTTCCAAGTTCTCCCATTCATTTCCGCACAGTTTGCAACAATCTATCCTCGTCCTTCCACCAATATTTATTTTCTCTTTCTTCATTTCCCACCTTGAAATCGCTCTTTTCTCTTTCAATCCTTCCTTTCCTATTATATAACGTGGTATCCCTTCTGTAATAATCTCACAATACTTTGAATTATATTTTCCTCATTTTATTCTCGATCTTCTTTCTTGAATTTACGTATCTTGATCTTTTCTCACTAACTCTGCTCAGATACTTTCTCTCCACATCATCTTTCTCATAACCTCTCTTTCATAGAATAATCTTCTTTCTCTTTCACCATATTTTATTTTTTGAAATTCCATCTCTTTCCATCATTCGATTATTATTTCAATATCTTTCCTCCTCTCCATCTTTTCCTCATACCTCACCGCTCGTCTTCCCGTTTCCTTTCTAATCCCAATACCCACTTCCAGTACTTCTCTTGTATACCTTCTAGTTCCACCCATTTCTTCCATCCCACACCACTGCTTCGACTATCTCCTCGAATAACCACCGTCTTTTTTCAAAATTTTCCCGATTATTCTTTCCCTATTTCCCACACTTGTCCGATTATCATATTTCCTTTTCTTTCCAATTCCTTTATTTATTCACTATCCTTATTATCGTATTTTAGGACGTATCCTAAATACTTGTATTTGTCTACGATCTCTATTTCTTCCTCTCTCCAATGCCATGATACTTTCTTCTTCTTCCTTTTTCCTTTTAAATTCAATAATTATTGTTTTGTTCACGTTTGCCTCTAACTGTTTCTTTTTAAGTATTTTCCTAGAGTTTTTATTACCCCTTTCATATCTTTTTCACTTTTTAATATCACAACTATGTCGTCCACATACGCCAATACCCATACTTTTTCTTCTTCCTATCACTATTCCTCCACTTGGTTTCAATTCCTCTTCTAGATCCCCAATATATAAAGAAAATAAACACGGACTTAACGGACATCCTTGTTTCAGTCCTCTTCCCGTCTTAAACTTGTTCCCATTCTCCTTCACACTGTAGTTTTGCAACTTGTGTCTTTTATAAATTTCCTCGACCGCATCTATTATATCCTCACTGATTCCTTTTTTTCTCATCCTGTCTTACAACAACTTTCTTTCCACCTTGTCAATAGCAGCCTTTAAATCCAAAAAAAATTTCTTTCATTTCTTTTCTAACTGTTTATTAATCAGGTGTTTTAGTACGTATACACAATCGATAGTACCTCTTCCTCTTCTGAAGCCCATTTGTCAATCCGGAATTGAGTTTTTTGCCTCTACTTCCCTTTCTAGCTTTCTTCTTAGAATGGCTCTATATACTTTGTATCCTACGTTTGTTAAGCAGTTTTTAATTTTCCTCCTATTCCCTTCTTTGTAAATTGGACGTATTATTATCTCCCTCCATTGTTGAGGTAGTCCTTTTTCTTCCTTTTTTCTCATTCTCTCCCTCATCCCTCTCCTGTAAATCTCCGTTGCTCCCCTTGTGTCCCGTCCGTACATCCCGCTTTACCCATTTTTAGATTTTGTATCGCTTCTTTTAATTCCACTTTTTTAATTCCTTCCTCTCTGCTTCTCCTCTTTCTTTTAATTTTTCTTATGTTTTCGTCCGGTTCTCGTAGCATACTTTTACAGTGTTCCTCTAATTTCTCTTTATTTATTTTTATTTCTATCCTTCTTTCTATTTTTTGCTTTCTTTTAAAAACTCCCAAGCTTGTCCTTCGTTTTTTATTTTGCTGATCTCTGTTTTCAATTCCTTTTGTATTCTTCCTTTCTGGTTGTACACATTTCTCTGAACTTTTTTCTTTTGCTTCTGTATTTATCTATATCCATTTTTTCGTTTTCCACCTTCTTTTTCTTCTCATTTCTCTCTTTGCTCTTTAGCACTCCATTCTACCATTAATTTTTGTCCCATTCTCCTTGTTTCTTTCAGAATCTTCTTATTTGAGTCGCTTTTTCCATTTTTGTATCTATTTCTTTATCTCCTCATCTATTTCATTCGTTGTTTCTTGTTCTTTCTCTACTATTTTCATTTTTTCTTATACCTTTCTATACTATCTGTTGTCTAAATTTTCTTCTCCACCCATTCATCTCTGTTCTTTTTTTCATTTACTTCATCTTTTCCCACCAAAGTTAATTCCAACGGTTGGTGATTTTCTTTCTTTTCCTCCCCTATCTTAAAACTTTCTACGTCTTCTAAGCATTTTCCTCCTATAAACTTTAAACTCTCCCTTTTCTCCCTTCTTCCATATTGCCATTCATTATTGTCCGTCCTCTTTCTTTACATAATTCTACCAATTTCATTCCTGTCCATTTATCTCCTCATTTTTATTTTTCCATTTATCATTATTCCTCTCTCCTCCCAATTCTTGGATTAAAATCTCCTCTTTATTTTTACTGCCCGAATTTTCTATTTCTTTTCTTGTTGTTTTCATAATTTGTTATTATCACATTTCTTTCACCTACTTTGTTCTTACATTGGTTTTTATCAGCCCTGTTCACTTCTCCACCCTTCTTCTCCTACTGCCGCTCATTCCTTTCTGACACCTACTAGTATTCCTCCTTTTCCTCTTCCTTCTTCTCCGTTCTTTCC
Source organism: Abscondita cerata (assembly GCA_030710515.1). Taxonomy (NCBI): domain Eukaryota; kingdom Metazoa; phylum Arthropoda; class Insecta; order Coleoptera; family Lampyridae; genus Abscondita; species Abscondita cerata. Next base: position 175,355 of record JALBCR010000974.1, read on the forward strand.
GCAAATTGTATCTGCTATGTAAGTTTCTCCGGTAACATTTCTTTCCACTCCTCCCATCCTTTCTCCTCCATCCATGTTTACATCCATTTTAAATCGCATTACACATTTTCAAAATTCTTTTCCTATGTTTTTTAAAACTGCTACATTCAAAAATAGCATTTTATTACCTCCTTTTCGCTTTTTTCTTTCTCCCCTTCTTTATTCTCTCCCATTTTTAAATTTAAATTTTAAAAAGACTTGTGCAAGTATAAGATTTACAACATTTATTTTCCGTCGGGTAAATACAGCGAAGATGTAAAGAGAATCCAATTTTAAGACGTATAATAAGTTTGAACAAAAAAAATTATAATTAACAAAATAATTATACACCCGATTAATTAATTATATCTGGTGATTAAGGTTTTACTAAAATAACTTTAGGTATCAATAGAACTAACCGAACTAATAATAGTTTGTATTATAAACCATACCCCAAAAACGCTTCCGTTTTGAGTAATATAGCGCCAAAATTTGATTTATTTTTCGATTTTTATTTTATTACTCGTAAGTCAGAGCATCTAAACAAGCAAGTTTTTGAATGCTAAGGGCAACGTAACTGTGATGTGTGTGAGAAAAATTATATTAATAGCTATACAGGGTGTTGTTTTTGTAGGTGACGGAGACTTCTAGAACTTTTTTGTCGGTGTCGGTGTTGGGGTTGGTTTCTGTTTCTGTTTAAACCATAAATAATTGTTTGCAAATCTTTTTCTTTTGGTCTTTCGTCATAATTGTTTTAGGTGTAGTTGTCTTAAACAACTTAACTCTCTCACTTTCCCAAAAATATCTTCATCTAGTTTTGACACTTTCCTTCCATTTGTTGTTTTTGTTTTTTCTCATTTTTACCTTTAGCTTTTTTTCATTTTGTATGGCATTTCTTCCGTTGTTTTGTGTCACGGCTTTTGTTTCTTTAGAATCTTCTTCTTTTGTTTCGTACCTGTTGAAGTAATGTTTCTATATTTTTGTCTACCAGTAGGGTAATTTGTGTCCTGTTTTTATTCTTACTTTTTTGTTGTGTACCTATAAGCCTTTTCTGCACTTTTTCTAAATTCCTCTGCACTAGCGTCCTTATTACAAGTTAGAGTCTCAAATTTAGCTGCTATTTTTCTTTGTTTATACTCCCGTATCTCCACATATCTTTTCTTTTCTTTTATATATATTTCCATGGCTATGTATTTGTGGTCGCTGCAAGTCTCCTTTTCTAATACTTTCCATATATTAATCTTGTTTGTCATCTTTTCACTAACAGTTGGTATGTCTTTTTTTTCCATTGTTTTTTTGCGTTAAAATCCCCAGCTATTATAACAGTCTTCTTTTTTTTATTCACTACCTTTTGAAATTCATCTAAATGATATTCAAACAGTTTGGAGTAGGTAATATAAATAAAGTATATAAAGTAAAGCTTGGTTTCTACATTCGTGTCTAGCAAAATGTATCACAGTGTTTCTTATATCTAATATCACAGTTGTTTTTTGGCATTATTATATAATTTTTTTTTAATTCCGTTTTAATATTGAGTTCAGTTATTACTATATAATCACATTTTAGCTTAGAAGCTGTTAGTATAGGTAGATCTTGCGCAGTCCTACTTTTTGTTTACGTTTATCTGCAAGATTTTCATATATATGTTAGTTTTTCTTTCTCTGCTCTAAATGCCTTTTGAACATTTTACATCTTTCGCTTCCAACAATACGTCCTTCTTCTTTGCACATAGGACAAAAGGAATTTTCCTGGCATTCAACTGTACCTACTCTAAACTACTAACTACCTAATATGGTGTGCCTCAAGGCTCGATTTTAGGTTCCTTATTTTTCATAATTTATATCAATGATCTTTTTAATACATTCAGTCTATGCCGACGACATATTTTTAATCGTCACGGATTAAGACAGCAAGAAACTACAGACCAAGAACCTAAACACATTACAACTCATTGATAATTGGTTTGCTCACCATAACTTAAAAAGTAAATTAAAAAAAACGCAATTCCTTACGTTCTCCTCCAACCCTAAACTCACTGTAAGTGTATGCGCTAAAGTTTTAGGAATTTATGTAGATAACAGACTCAGTTGAAACGGTCACGTAGATTACCTCATTGGCAAATTAGCCAAAGCTACGTTTGTTCAAGGGAATTAAAAAAATTACATCAATGCTTCCCTTTTTAAATTGTGCTATTTTGCTTTATTTCATTCCCATCTGTTATATGGAGTTAACCTTTGGGGTGATTCTTCTAAAGAAAAAAAATTTCTATGCAAAAGAATAGTTCAAATCTTAGCCAATGTTCATTTTAGTAACCCAGGCCAAGTTCTATTTCGTAAATTTAAGATCATGCCTCTACCGTCGATATTTATATATTTTGGCTCTGTTAGAGATTCATAAAAACAAGGTGTTTTTCCGACTAACAGTAGCACACACAGATGTAACACTAGAGGGGCTAAGGAACTGAAAACTCCTTAGTAGAGGCTATTTAAGTCTTAAAATTGGTTTATATAATATTCTTTCCAGTCAGATCAAAGAATCTTCTTCTGATTATTTTAAAAAGATTGTAAAAGACTACATTTTAAGTCATTGCTTTTACTCTATACAAGACTATTTAAATACCCCCATATCTAACGCTATTCTAGTCATCTAAGAAGTGGTATTATGTTAATAACTTTATCATAGCTAAATGTTACTGTTTGTGCAATTTGTTTTGTAGCGTGTTATATACTGTGTAATTATGTGTTTTGTTTTACTTATATCTTTGTCTTCATTGTTAAGAATTTATTTGCAAAAGTAAAATGTATGTGGGAGCCTTCTTAAAAACGTGTGTCGTGTGTAGCACTTTACGACGAAAGTCGAATTTGCCGCGCATATTGGTAATTTTCCATTGGTTAAAATAAAAATTAACAGAAGTATCGAAAACGACGAGCGGACATTTTCTACTTCCTGCTACTTGGATGTTTGATGTGCCTCGTAAAGTTAAAAATTTTACACATAAATTATTAATATGTGCTTCAATAATTTCAAGTCGAATTGGGGTTTAAATTTAAATCCGGCCGCATTCATTGTAAGTACTTTCTTTTATTTCTTTGGTTTAGTGGTTGTGTTAGTTTTAATTACGACGTATGTTTTAGCACGTGCGTTGACCTTACATTCTCATCTTGTCTTACACCTAGATAATTCCTGGGGGTGCTGGAATGGCTATTTAAGAACCCTTCTCCTAAAGGAAATCATGGGGTTACCTGTCTTCTGAAGCTGGCCAATACTGTCGCTAGCAAGAAATTTCATTCTCGGAACTGCATACTACAGAATACAGCTAAGTTTTAATGTTTTTATTCTATTCAATATTGATGCGTATGAAACTCACATACATGTGACATTAAACGATTTGAATCTCTAGCATTTAAATAAATTTCTATTCGGGGTAGACTCCACCACTGACGTTTAGTTTTGTTTTTTAACTAAATCCCTAAGAGCTTGGGCGCTTTACATAAAGAGGTTGAAGCTAAATCAAAACGCCTTTTGGGTTGGCTGGAGCTACTTATTCCGAGTTGAAGTTAGTTTTAAGTCACCGTGTGTAAGTGACATGTGTACGTCGAGCCTTCTTAGTAACCAATCCTCAATTGGAACTCTAACTTTAATTTGGGGTGTAACAAAAAAAAAAGCTTAACTAAAATTTGACACATTAATTGCGAGCTTTAATTAAATTGTTGTTGCTAACGCCCGTAATCATATGCGACAGTCTCCCTCTATTTCTGTCACGTTCCCATAGTATTTTAAGTTTTATTTGCTATATTGAATTGTCTATTTGTCTCTCTGATTTGTGTTCGTTTTAGCGTATTAGACCTGTTGAACTCCTGTTGGTCGGTTTTATTTCTTTCTATTACCCAGCAGGTGGCGCTTTGTTAGGCAGCAGTCTATTTCTTTACAGTTCCTCAAGGACCTCCCCAACTCACCAACTAAGCCGGACACTGCTGTACTAACTACTACAAATACTGGATCCTCCACAAATTTAGTGCGCTACATCGAGCCAAATTGTCTTATTTTTCTCTCTAGGTTGTACCGCTAGAGCCGTCGCTTTTTTAATTATTTGTGAACTACAACCGTTACAACATATACAGGGTGTTTCTAAACAGAAGCGAAATATTCAACAGGGTAATTTTTAGCAAAAATTAATGGGGGACTTTCATATAAAAGTTTTGTTCAAAACCACTTTCCCTCCAAGTTAGGGGAAAAACCAGTTTTTATTTAATATGTCTACTATGGAAGAAGTTAGAAGAAGGAAATTTGGCAGATAATTGATGCTAATAAAGTGACATTTTTGGTGGTTTTGTAACCCTGCAAAGTTTATACAAGGGGGTGAAAAAAATTAACCCTATAATATTTTTTGCCTCAGAACTTTTTAATGCGTCTACATTTCCTACTTAAAAATTTTATTTAAAAAAGACGGGTTCAAACTGCAACTTTTTTATGTTTTTTTCGCATACATTCAAAAGGGTTATCGTTTGTTTAAAAAAATAAAGTAGGCCGGTGTCAAATAATGTTATAATAACAAATATTTGTCTAGGTTATTGTCCTAGTTTCCTTTGTGACATTTTTTAAACTTTCGAAAACTGAAATCAATTACATAAATAAAATGGCAAACTATACAAACATACATAAATGGCAGATATGCATTTCGTATATGGTCGTGCTACTGGAAATGGATTAAGAGCTCAGAGGCTTTACGCTGAATTATATCCACAACGAACATTACCTCATTATAGTTTATTCGCGCGTATTCATCAACGTCTTCGAGAAGAAGGAAACTTTTCAAGAAGTACTGTCGATTGCGGACGTCCTCAAGAGGTAAGAACTATAGCACTAGAAGGGGCTGTTTTTAATTTAATAGAAGAATCGCCCAAAACAAGTACGAGAAAAATTTTCAAGTAGGAAAATGTAGACGCATTAAAAAGTTCCGAGGCAAAATATTATAAGGGTTAATTTTTTCACTCCCTTGTATAAACTTTGCAGGGTTACAAAACCGCCAAAAATGTCACTTTATTAGCATCAATTATCTGTTATATTTCATTCTTCTAACTTCTTCCATAGTGAACATATTAAATAAAAACTGTTTTTTCCCCTAACTTGGAGGGAAAGTGGTTTTGAACAAAACTTTATATAAAGTCCCCCTTAATTTTGCTAAAAGATACCCTTTTAAATATTTTGCATCCATTTAGAAACACCCTGTATATTGTAATTATAACATGTGCAAAAATACCATTTGTATTCCTAGGCACAATAAATAATTGATTGATTCATAATGAAATAGCCTCAGAGAATGAAAACATGTGCGCAAAATGTAAGCAACACAATATATACGTTTCCTTTACATGTACTACGTTACACTTTTTTTAAAACAATTTTTTCTATTTCGGTCGCTTACAGAGCTATAAAAGCACCCAAATGAGTTCTTTTATAGAAATTTGAGTTCTTTTATAAAAAATAGAACAATTTTTATTCCGAACGGTGGTAACACTGATAACGTCCAAGATGTCATTACCTTCGGTGTGCATTAATTTAAATCGTAATTAATGTTCAGTAGATTTATTTATCTACTTATTTTTATTTACACTCATTTTTTTAAGAAACAGCATACAAACCAAGTTAAATGTAAATATTGCCACCTTAGCAATTACACTTTAAAATTCCCTAAATTTAAAACTCGCAAATTTTATTTAAAAATCAATCTGAAAAGCCCAAAATAGAAAAAATAGTATAAAGAATTCGTTTCAGAAGGCATTTTAGCGACCCGTACTCGTCTTATAAAATGCGTCTTCTGAAACTAGTTCTTTAATATACTATTATAATGTAGCCCATCTAGACTTACAAGACTTTATGCAGCAGAATTCGGTCAACAAGTGTCGATTCATCAGCTATATTATACTCGTAGTGACTCACCCTGTAGATAGACAAACAAAACAAACTAATACAAAGTGTATTATTATTTAATAATTACACATTTTACAAATTAATTTAATTTAGTTCTTTGAAATAATGCTGATGTTTTTTCATGTATAATTTACCAACATTCAAAGTGTTGCAAAAATATATTTTTAATTATTCTGGAAAACAAAGAATTGAGCTATAAAACCTTTGTTTGATGAACCTTCTCAAAACGAAATTCTACAATGTAAAAGCCGGTGATTTTAGTTTGTATACCGTAACTTTTATTAAATATGTTTACCTAAAGTAGTGCCAGCATTAGTGTGTTTTGTAAACATAAATACGCATATTAATGTAATTTAGTTTATCATCTACCAGCCATTATTCCCTTTTTCACTTTATTCAACTAGACAGGAGTGTATTTTTGTAAAAATAGTAAATAAGTTGTAATATTTATATAAAATGTGACATTTGCGTGTAATATTTTTTGTGTCCAGAAACCTAATAGTGGCGACAATGACATTGTATTTACTTTGATTGACAAATCCAATCTATCAAGTTTTATTTGTTCTAAATTCAAAATATATATATTGTTATAATTGAATTGAGAATTTCAAAATAAACTAATGAATTTTAATCTAATTTATACTCGTTCAATCACTCAATACTAATATTTTTTTATAAAGCAAACAAAAAATTAAATAAGTTTTTGTTTTCGTTGTCAAATCCAAATTTTATTATACTCCATAACTTAGTACATGATACAAAATCCCATCTTCTATTTTAAAAATCCCTCACATAAATTTTAATATAAATTAGAATAAAAAAAAAATTAATCATAATGTCAAAAAATATGTTAATAAATTTTTAAGTTAAATTTTAATAAGAAAAAGAACACAACAACACCAAACAAAAAAAACTTATCTGAAAGTAAGTATTACTTTTGTATACGTTTAGATGGCCTCTTCTCTTTTACAAATCAGAGCATGCCAGACCGTTAAAAAAACTGTGCTTTAATTACACCACCTCCGTACTCTTCAAAAAGGACCAGCTGTCACCTTCTTCCCTTTAATTCTTGTGGTAAGTCCAATTTTTAAAACAACTTGCACTTTATTGTTACTTGCCTTTTTAATTATTTGTACAGTAAAACCTCTATTTTCGGCAACCTCTTAAAAGCGGCCACCTCTAAAACCGGCCAAGTTTTTCAAGTCAAAAACAATTATACGGAAATATTCATATTAATGACCCTTCTAATAGCGACCACCTCTCGATAACGGCTACGGCCACTTATTTGTAAACTTTCTTGGAAAAATACATGTAATTCTACCTCTCATTTTCGGCCATTCTAAAGTAAGGTCATTAGTAGACAACAGCTTAGCGTTCAAGTTGTGCATAATATATAATTGTTTCATTGTGTGAGGCTTAAGTAATTCCCGGTATTTAAGAACGGATTTAAAGAATTTGTTAGATTTACAATAGCCTGTCATTACAGAGAAAGTGCAATTACAAGGCTCAGTAAGCAAAAATCGTATTTTGTGTACATAGTTTGAGTTAGTATGTTCAACAGTGCTGTTACATACAGACGTACAGAAAAATTACAATGTCGCTAAAAAGAAAACGTATGGCTCTTAAAGAGAAAATTGATATAATTCTGGAAAGTAAAAATTTCAATACCAGTGCTAGAAATGTCATTTAAAAAAGCTATTTGAAGATGGTTCTAATACAGAGCAGAAGAGAAAATTTCCTAGAACTGAAGGTTTAGAAATTGACCGAGTAATTTACAATTGGTTTTGTAAAGCTAGGAATAAAAATATCCTTATATCTAAACCTTTAATAAAACAGAAAGCATTGGAAGTTGCGGAAAATTAAAAATGACGGATTTTAAAGCTTCAAATGGGTGGCTTAAAAATTTTGTAAAAGACATAACATAACCTTTAAAACAATTTGCGGAGAGTCAGCTAATATTAACCTGGACACTGTTGAAGCTTGGAAAGCAAAGCTGTCAGTAATATTGAAGGAGTATTCACCCAAAAATGTGTACAATGCTGACGAGACTGGACTTTTTACTTTGCGATGCCAAACAAAACGTTCTCTTTAAAAACGATAAATGTAGTGGTAAAAAGCTGCAAAACAAAGATTGACAATTTTATTTTGTACAAATATGGAAGGTTATAAGGAAAATCCGTTAATCATTAAAAAAGTAAACACCCAAGATACTTTAAAGGCTCTCATATCAACAAACTGCCCTTAGAATGGGTATCTAATAAAAAAGCTTGGATGGCGATAGAGATTATGACTTCCTGGCTAAAAAAATTAAATAAAAAAAAAAATCTTATTATTTCTGGATAATGCCACGTCTCATCCTAAAGTGACTCTTGAAAATGTAAACAATGTTTTTCTACCCCCAAACCTGGATCAGGAATTATCTAAAACTTTAAGACTTTACTTTACTTTAATTAACAGAAACGTTTCGCCTATTACAATTGTTAATGTTTTACAAAAGCAAGATTCTCGGTAAAGGCCCTGCAAGAAGATTTCGATGAAGAAGATAAAATTCCACCGTTCAGCTTTTTCTTGTATTACTAGAAGCTAATCAACGTGTAGGTAAGCCTTGAAAATTATAAATCTATTGATTGTGATATTTTGACCGAAAGCCCCAATTTAAGTATTCAAAATATAATCAGTGAATTAGACTGTAGTAAAGGCTGTGATTCGAACAATGAAAGTGGTGCAGAAGAATCCGAAGTTTTTACGTCAAACAATAAAGATATGGGTGAAGTGTGTGAAAAACTAAGAGATGTGCAAAGTTTTCTAGTTTCTAATGATAAGAGTGAGCTAGCGGTAGAAGTACTTCAAATTTTATCAAAATGTGAATCTTCTGTTTTACAAACTAAACTTAAAAATGTAAAACAAATCTCAATACAAAAATATTTCACAAAAATGTAATTTAATGGTATGTATATGTATGTAATTAATTATTGTAATAGGTATAACGAGCAATTAGAAAATAGGTACATATTATGTAAATGTATGTATTATGTATTCAATATGTATAACTCTTCCATTATTATATTGTCTAATTATTTAATATTGCATCAGCACATTTATAGTTATTTTTAATGCAGTCCCTATAGCGAACCGTATTATGTTCCATACTTAAAAGATTTCAATAAACAACGCAAACAAATAATTTTTTTTCCTCCCAATAACGGCCACCTCCATGTATGTACCGGTGAGTTTTACAGCAAATTTTAATGACCGCTATTTAAAGGATTTACTGTACTAAATTTAATTTTATAAACCCACGGATGTCTTAATAATAATAATAATATATTAAAGAACTAGTTTCAGAAGACGCATTTTATAAGACGAGTACAGTTTCAAAAGTACGAGTTGCTAAAATGCCTTCTGAACGAATTCTTTATACTATTTGTATATTTGTAAAATTTTTTAAATTTAGGGAATTTTGAAGTATAATTGCTAAGGTGGCAACGTTTTCATTAAACTTTGGTTTAAATGCTAGTTTAAGTTTAATTAGTGCATTTATCATACGTTTCATTAAAAAAGAGGTGGAAATAAAAATAAGTAGATAAATAAATCTACTGAACATTAATTACGATTTAAATTAACGCGCACCGAACGTAACGACAGCTTTGGCGTTATCAGTGTTACCACCGGTCGGAATAAAAATTGTTCTATTTCTATAAAGGAACTCATTTTTCTATAAAAAGAACTCGTTTGGGTGCTTTTATAGCTCTGTAAGCGAACCAAATTAGAAAAATATTTTCTCTATCTTGCATGCCATCTTGCAACAAAATGTACCTTCTTTTTCAGATGATTTCTTAACCACGTAAAACAGAATATTGTTCACTGCAACCAACATTACACACAAATGTTGCTGCACACTCTCAATTCGCTTTAAACGTGGTAAGTTATTCCTGTTAAAACTAATTATTATATACGTGTATATATATATATTTTGTTTTAATAGAAGATTAGGTTCCTATCTAATACAAGTGCTTCAAACACTTAACTAAAATTATATTACTAGTAAAAATAAGCTTTAGCTAAACTATAATAAATTTAATCATGACATTAAATATATATAAACTAATCATTCAATTTATTCCATTTCCAAAAAATAAACCAAAAATGCAATTTCAAAATACATACAAAAAATTATTTCCTATCCATAAAATTAAATTACAAAAGAAAAATGAACGTAAATACCAGTGTATAAACTATGCCCAAAAACCAAATTCACGCTTCCTCACATTATTTTTTTTATGTACTCTTACTTTATCTATGCTTTTCCTTGCCCTTTCTCGCATCTCCCTTTTCTTCACGAGTTCTTTCATCCATTCTAACTCTTGTCCATTCTCACCTAGCAAAATCCGTCCCTCTCATCCGTTCTTAATTCGCAGATATTTTCTTTCAGGTCTTCTAAATTCTTTTACTCATTTCCACATAGTCTACATATACTGTCCTCATCACTTTTCAATATTTATTCTCTGCCTCCTCATTTCCCCATTTAAATCTTGCAATCAACCTCTTTTCTATTATTTCTTTTGCACATCTCAGGTATTATGAGTTTATATTTTTCATTATATCTCGCCCCCGCTATATTAGTTCTCCTTTTCTGTATCTGTATATCCTTGTCTCTTTTTAATATCTCTACTTCTGTGCTCACCTCATATCCTCTTATTCTTCTTATTTCTTCTTTGTGGTGCCCTACTCTTTTGTAATACATTTTTTCTCTTTACCGTAGCTGTTTTTGATCCTCTACTTTCTTCTAGCATTCTTTTAATATTTTACTTCTCCTCTCTCTCATACTTTCTTTGTATCTCACAGCAATTTTTCTCAACGATATCCTCATTTTATCTATTTCTCTTCTATGGTATATCCTGGAGTTTCCTTCTCTAAACCTAACGTCTATTTCAATATTTAAATTGCGTCTTCTTGAGTCTCTACCTTTCCTTCCATCTACATATCTCGACAAAATAAAATAACACGCTTTTACCAAGATACCTGTCTATTTACCACTTCTACTTCATCTTTTCCACACCACCATTTTCTTCTTTACTTCCTCCTTTTGTCTTCTTAAACATGACCATTTTTGTTTTTCTACATTTGCTACCAGTTATTTTTCTTCTAAATACTTTTTCAATGCTCCTATAATGTCTTCTTCTTTTTTACAATCAACACTACATCATCAGCATATGCTTATATCCACACTTCCTTACTTCTTAACACTACTCCTCCTTGCTGTTGTTTTTTCACCTCTTTCTCTAAATCACTATACATAACCTGTCCGAGTAGTACGCGGACCTTTGATATTGCCCTCAAAAACTAATTTTTTTAAAAATTGGTTTAGACTATTCTTTTAAGCTATTTAGTCTCTACAATTTAAAAATAATTTTAATTATACAAGGTGTCTTACTTTCATGGACCACCTATCAACTTTGACATTTTGAATAGAAACATATAATTTTGATTGTGAATCTACGTGAAAAACTACGGTGGCTTTATATATACGAGTCTTACTTAAAATATGATAATTGTCGAAATATAAATTTTTAAAGATTTAATTGTGTCAATATCGGTCTTTAGATATTTTACTTTTTTTGGGTTATTATTTGAAATATCGAATTCAAATATTATTCACATTTAAGACGGTAACTACCCTAACTGTCCATGATTAAAAAGATGACATTGGTTATACAGGATATGAGAAAAATATCAAACTGTGTTATTAAAAATGATTAATAACTTAATAAAATTAAATGAAACATTCTGTATTTTTTGCCAGATTGATGTAAAATTAAATTCTGTAGAACTTGACTACACATGTTTGTAATTGTCCAATCTATCACAATTTTATTGTATAATTGTATTGTTAGTTATAATGAGTGAATAGCAGAATTACTTAGTATGGTTTATTCCACATGAAAATCGAATGTTTATTAGCAGCTCATAATTATAAAGCAGATTATCCGGAATAACAACAATATCTCTAAAGCAAGATTAAAAAAACTACAATTGCTAACTACGAGAAAAATACTAGGAAACATGTTTTGTACTGAAAAGGATATGCAATTTTACATTGTTATCGTTATCAGCAGTTGAGAATCCTATCTTTGGAGTACGACAAATAGCAGATAACGTTGGAAACGTTGAAGACTCCGGTAAATAAGGTGTTAACGAAGAAACAAATTCCATCCTTATCGCGTTAACATCATATCAATGTCTGACAAAACAAATTTTAAATGCTGACACGTTTATTAGAAATTGTTCTCGTATTTGACATTTCCACTTTATTCAGATATTCCTTTCGGCTATTTAAAACAATGCAGCGATTTTGTTCTAATTATCATGTTTGTTATCATTTCTTATTTTATATTCTAAATATTTCCAGTTATCTAGTTTAGTTTAGTTTATTTGTCTTAGTTGTCTTCATGGGTAGATAAGATCTGTCAAAAACAAAACAACATAAAACACGTACTATAAATAATAAATAATATAACACTAGGTATGAAAACACCCCTGGTTATAAAAATGTAGCAGTATGGTAGGTACTAAATGTAGACTTATTTTCTATTAATACATTTGTTCTACTGTTTCTATTTCTTCCTTTCTCTACATCTACTTTTCCTTTTTCTCCTTTCCTTTTTTGAAGTATCATTAGCTTAAGATTTATTCACATTCGGCTTCAATTCATTTCTGTCTAAGTATTTGTTACAGTTTGTTGGTATTAAAGCATTAAATTACATGAAAGTGTCGAAAACCATACCTGCAGCCTACCAGTCGAAGAGGATTCGTGGGTGTATTTGGTAGTAATTAAGTCGAAGACTTTCACACTGAAGGGCGTGACCCTGGAACGCGTAGTATATACTCTAGACAAACTAAGAACTCAAGACACAAAACAAACCGTTTAACTGTAGAGATATAATTCTTGTAAAACGACTCGAGCAGTTATATACATAAAACACATATAAAATACCCAACAATTGCGTGTAGGAAGCTACACAATACTTGTTATTTTAGAATTCATTAAATAGAAACGTTAAACTAAGCAACAACGGTTCTGTATGATTCACCATTGATTGGGTGTACTTGCCGAATAATTTAGTAATCGGCGGACAAAACAGATAATTGAATCTTGAAAAGCTCACATACCAGTACTATTATAATAATAATAATAATGTTTACTACCCAACAGGCAAGAAGCCCAATTACAGAGTAATACTTACAAATAATTCAACTATAATTTAAATAAAATAATTGAAATAAAAGTGTATTCGTGTATATATAATATTTGTTAATGTTCTTAATATTATTTACGTTGTCAAATTAAAATATTTTCTAAATTCTTTTTAAATTCTAACAAATTTACATCAAATAAATCAATACTATCCGGTAGTCTATTGTACAATGTTGACATCTTGAAAACGGGAGCGTTTAAAATACAATTGGTATTAGCTCTAATGCCAATCTTTTGTAGAATATAATGATTATCAGCTTTACCTGATAACAGTTTATGCAGATAACACAATATTATTATTGTCTTGCGCTGATTGATTGTAGGACTATCACTATAATACCTATTTAAATATTCATGCTGATGAAGAAGATAGGCATTGTTTTCGCGGTAATACTTAATCTTTAAGAACCTATACCTAATATTTTCCAGCATATTTCTATATTTGTTGTACAACGGGTACCATACTATTATAGCATATTCTAACTTAGATCTTACATAACAATTAAATAGTGATGTGAATGCTGATGACGATTGAAATTCAGATGTAGATCTGATAACAAAACCTAGAGTTTTGTTTGCACTTTTTACAACATTTGTTACATGAGTGGAGAAACTGAGTTTACTGTCAAACCACACACCCAAATCACAAACACAGTTTTTATATGATAACAGATAGTTATTTAAATTGTAGGAAGCCTTTACTGGATACACTTTTCTATTAAACGATACCACAAAGCATTTGTTGACATTCAATTTCATGTTGTTTACATCACACCAGTTCACTACACAGTTTAAGTCTCGTTGAAGCTTGTTTGCACCTTCAGTGTCGTAAATAACGTTAAATATTTTTAAGTCGTCTGCATAAAGTAGAGCTTAAGAAAACTGTATACAGTCTACTATATCATTAACGAATAACAAGAATAGTAATGGCCCCAGATTGCTTCCTTGTGGTACTCGGATAAAGTAAAAATTTTTGTGACTGGTAATTATTAAATGACACATAGTTATATCTGTTCCTTAAATAGTCTGCTAGTAAAAGACATAAACCAGATGACATACCATACATATCACGCATTTTTTAATTACTAGTATATGACTGATTCTATCAAAAGCTTTAGACATGTCAGTGTATATAACATCTACTTGCAGGATAAATCAATCTTTTCACAAACGTATTGGCTAAAACAAGTCAGGTTGGATACTGTCTATTTGGCATAAACCCATGTTGCCTTAATGAGATCTTATTTTTATTTGGACAAATATGTGTTCGTACAATAATTTTTCAAAAATTTTTGCGGGCGTATTGATAATTGATATGGGTCTGTAGTTTTCAATTTTTGAGCGACTTCCACTCTTATGTATCGGAATAATTCTTGATTCTTTCAATAGATTAGAAAGATACATTTATTTATGCATTGGTTATAAATATGCGTTAATGGTTCAGACAACAATTCTATATAGCCTTTATAAATATAGGCTGGAATACTATCCGGGCCTGCACAAGTACTTTATAATTTTTTAGAAGCTACAATTACTTGCGTTTTAGTTACAGGAACTAGGTTACTAATATAATTGTGCGGAAACATATACAGAACGAAAGTAATCTCGGAATGCATCAGCAATTGTTGTACCACTGGATAAAAGTTCTTCATTTACTAACATTGATGCCGGAACAGAACTACATGTCTTCTTTGAATTAATAAAAGACCAAAATAGTTTCGGATTTGATGTGATGTTAATGTCGCAGTTATGTATGTATTTGTTGTAGGCGGTTTGCATTTCAATTTTTAATGATTTGCGAAGAATTTTGTAGTTACTGGCGACATGTTCAGATTTAGTTTGATGGTATGATTTCCTAAAGTGATTTTTCTTTTTAATATTATTATTAATTGATGTAGTAAACCAGACTGGATATTTATTTGAACTCCTGTTTATTGGGACAAATTCATTAAAAATTTCCTTCAGTATCCGATAAAATTGTTGCAGATTACAGTTGAGGTCGCTACTTGCCATACATGTCTTCGATTCAATGTTTTCCAATCTCTTATATATTGAGATGTAATCAGCTTTTCTAAAATTAAATTTTTTTTAGTTTGTATTTAATCCAATTAGTTTTAGTTCCTTTGAAATTGTTAGTTTTATACTCAAGAATGGATGGTGTAAGTCTTCTTTCACTAAGGGATTTTCATCTTTTATAACCAAAAGAGCGTTATCTGCATTAGACAGAACTAAATCGAGAATAGCATTTAAAGAATTTGAAATATGGTTAAACTGTCTTAGATCCAGTAAATTCACTAAATTGTTAAATTCAGTAACGAACTCACAGTTATCGTTTACATATAACTGAGGGAGATTAAAATCACCAATAATTAAGATTTTATAGGAAAAACAGAAATTATTTACTAAATCATTGAAAAATTGTATATAATTTGTTAGAGAGAGTTTAGGTGGTACATAAACAGCAATTATGTAAATGAATCCTTCCAGTAAGCTTAATCGGACACAAACAATATCAATATTTGGTATAGTTATAGGTATTTCAATATTTGTTGTTTCAAGAGTATTGTTTATTGCAATAAGAACACCACCACCTGTTTTTTCTTTGTCACTTCTAAATTACGATCCGCTCTATAAACATTGTAATTTTTGGTAAATAGTTCCGATTCATTTACACATTCTTGTATCCATGTTTCACATAAAATTATTATATCTCATTCTGAAAACAACAAGTTTGTATAAAAGTCTTTAATTTTTGTATTTAATCCTCTAACATTTTGGTAACATATTGATAAGCTAGATGTTGATAGAATACAATTTTTAAATGGTTTAGTTTTTTAATTTGATGATTTTCGGAACACCTCGTATATAACTAATAGTAATATCTTTTTCGTTATTAGATATTCTATCTTGCAATTCTTTACGTAAATTCGCCAAATGTTCCAACTGCATTGTTGTTAGGTTAGAGCGTACGGAAATTTTATCATTGATAACTTTAATTTTTGGTATTTCGAAGTACATTTAATGCTTCATCACTATTCTTGAATATAATTTTAATGGGACGAGGTTTATTATTGATGCGAGATTTACCTACTCGACGATAAATCTAACAGTAAACAACAGAGCGCAATCACATCGAAAGACCTTTCAAATCACATCGATCAAATATAAAGCGCAAGAATTATGTAGGTAAATTCACCGCAGAATACAGGTAACAATCGCGATTTAAATAAAATAATAAGTTAAAGCGTGCACAGTTTCAACTTGATGAGTAGTAACACAGACCGGTAGAAGAGAGAAACAGAAACAAAATGCCCTCGGATGGATAAATAGATAAATCTAGGTGTTAACCTCTGGGTCACCGGTTTATTTTCGAAGAACACCTTGAATGGACTAGCCGGTTCAAAAAGCAGATGAATATTAACCGCCTTCCAAGGTAGTGTTGATGTTGTTTTCCAATTAAGCAACCATAATAAGATAAATTACCTGGTATTTATTCATTCCAATCAAATGTTACCCAGTGGATGTTCTAAAACGTGGGTAAAATGGCAATATGGTTCCAAAGTTCACAATAGCTACAATAATCCAAAGACGTAGAAGATGCTGGCTAATAAATCCACAGGAAATATTAACTTGGCATAGGGTTTATTTCCGTTACCAATTAATTAATACTTTATCAGATTCTCCTTATTTAAAAAACACTACAATTTTGTACGTCAAAAGAACAATTAGAAAAGGAAGAAGGAACGTTTAATTATCGGACCCGACTAAGCACTAGTCGGACTAGCCTACTTATTGAAACTTAAAGACTCTAAATTCTAATAATTTTGTCGACTCTAATGTAACTTAAATTGCCTAATTACAGGCGAATTTAACCCAGTAATCTGCCAAAAAGTATTACATCAATCTAGTAAAGCTTCCGTTATACCAACAGTTAAGTAAAGTTATGGAAAGTCAACCTCATACCGAATAGAAAAAAATCGTCACATATTGTTCCATTCAGCATATGCCAGCAACCCTCACCTTTTTCTTCTCAATTACAACATCACCTCTTTGAGGTTTTTTTAGTTCTTTTTTTTACAGCAGATATATACAGGGTGTTTCATTAATCAGTACAGAAAATGAAACTGGAGATTCCTTGCAAAATTTAAAGGGGGTTTAACATAAAAAAATTTTCTTAAAGCCTCCCCTGAAGAGTTACAGCCCCTTAAAGATGTGTAAAAAATTCACATTAATCGATTTTTTTCTGAAATGACTTGAAATAAAAAAAAGAAATCTAAACATTCAAATACTACTACCAAGAAGCCTCCATAATTTCATAATTTTATTCACCCTTGTTCTTTGCAAGGGGGTGAGTCTTACTACCCCTTAGAGTTTTTTACCAGAACTTTTAACTAATTTTTTTTCAATTTTAAAATTCAGATTTTGGAGGGCCAATTCAATTAAAAACTTTTTGTCTCTTAAAATTTCACGTAAACTCAATACTTTTTCACCAAAAAATAAATTAAGCGAACTTGCAGAATTTTTAATTAATAAGTTGCGTATGCAAGTTTGACATAAATAACAATATTATTATTAACTATCATTTTAATTTAAATTAACAATATTATTTCAGAGAGTGTTCAAAATGGGCACCATTTTCTTGAATACAGGCTCTTATTCTTTTGAACAAATTTCCGTTAACGCTACCTAGCATTGCTACAGATTGTCTAACTCTTTAGGGGAGGCTTTAAGGAAATTTTTTATGTTAAACCTCCTTTAAATTTTGCAAGAAATCTCCAGTTTCATTTTCTGTACTGATTAATGAAACACCCTGTATATTGAGAACAGACAAGGGCTTATTTTACACCCTGTCTCAGTTTTTCCTTGTCCAAAACCACTTAATTCTCCATTTCTTTTTGTCCTACATTTAGTTTCTTGTATTGCTTCTATTAATTTTCAATATTCAATATTTATTTTGTCTTAAAATATGCAATTTATAACAAAAGATTCGGTATATAAACAAACTTAACTAGTCCATAAAATAGAAAAAAAATAAATAATTTAATCTTCCACTAATTTAAAACTCCACAAATTTTTGTTTCGTTCTTCCACCCCCATCCCTCTCTTTTCTAAACTTTCAATATTTCGCTTTTCTTCTCCTCCATCACTTTCCTCCTCTCTACCACCTCCCTCATCCAATGTTTTCCTTCCCCTTTCTCTACTAGTAGTAACTTCCATTCCTTTTCCTCGTGTCTTGTTTCCTTACATCCCTCTTTTATATGTATTATATTTTCCCATTCATCCCCACACAACCTGCATAATCTTTCCTCATCACTCATCCAATATTTATTTTCATTTTCTTCATTTCCCATTCTGAACCTTGCAATCATTCTTATTTGATTCATTCCTTTTCCTTCTGTTATGTACCTTGGTGTCTTGCCTGTCATTATTTTTATGTATTTCTTATTATATTTTCCTTCTTTTATTTTGCCCTTCTTTCCTGCTTCTGTGTATCTTTATCTCTTGCAATTATTTCCCTTCTCCACCTTTCTCCCCTCCTCTCTTAATCTCTTTTCTCGCGTATCCCACTCTTTCATAGTATTTTCTTCTTTCTTCTTCCCCATATTTTACCTTTTGTGCCTCGACCTCTTTCTAACATTCATATAGTATTTTATTTTCCTTCCTACTTTCCATTTTTTCTTCATACCTTACTGCCATTCTACCTGCTTGTATCCTTATTTTTTCTATTTCTAGCTCTTCTTCCACTATATACCCAGTGTCTCCTTCTCTGGTCCTAAAGTCCACCTCCAGTATTTCTCCTGTATCTTCTCCAGCTCTTACCATTCCCTCCAACCCCAGATCTCCGCTCTATACAGTACCACACTTCTTACCAACTTTTCAAACTTCCATCTTCTTTTCTCTATATCTTTACCAAATATCCTTTCCCCTAACCCCCATACTTGTCCTACTATCCTATTTCCTTTCATTTTCATCTCTTTTATATGGTCTCCATCTGTGTTATCATATCTGATATTGTATCCTAAGTATCTATACTTAACTACTCTCTCTACCTCCTCCTCCCCCACCACCATTTCACTTCCTTTCTTCTTCCTTTTCTTTTTTAAATTCTATCATTTTTGTTTTTCCGACATTTGCTGTCAGTTTTTTTCTTTTCAGATATTTCTTCATAAATTTAACTGCTCCTCTCATCTCTTCTTCATTTCTCGGTATTGCCACAATGTCATCTGCGTGTGCTAAAACCCATATCTTTTTCTTCCTACTACTTTTCCTCCTACTTGATTTTCATTGCTTCTATTAGTTCTTCACTTATTTTCATTGATACGACAAAAATTAGTAGAAATTCCATAGCCGTATCCAAAATCCGCTCGTGAACGGACAAAATACATTATTCTATGCAAGGTATTAATCCTACATCATCACCATGTTTAGATAGCATTTGTTGATGATTGTAAGAGCATCAGAGAAACTACCAGAAGATTCTCTGTGTTTACCTTAAAATTACCTAAATAAATAGAATTTTGTCTGAAATTAAACTAATTTTTAATTGGGAGGATTCAATTATGCTAGAGTTATTATGTTACATTAAATTTTGTCAGTTATACCGTAAATGTGTCTTTCGTTCCAATTATAATGAAATTATTTAATGTTGAATATAAGGAAACACAACGTCTGATTCATTTGAGCGTTACTCGATTTTTCCAGACGATTTTATTAAATAAACAAAACAAACTTCAAAAAGCATTCTCTGAAAGCGACTCTTCGACGTAAACAAGAATTTAGAAGAAACAAAGGCAAAAATGATTGTGGTACTTCAAGTGTTGACGTAATATAATAAGATTAAATGTATGTTTAAATAACATGAAAGATTTCCCTGAAAAATTAGTATATTTACTGCATGGGGAACGTAAAAAGTGAGCCAAGCTGGATACAGAAAAATTAAAATCAAATGTTTAAAGGTACAAATTGTATAATTTATTTGTAAAAGTTTTAGTCGCGACTGGTTTTCCAAACGTCAATACGATACATTTTCCTATAGACTTGTATTTATTTCGTTTTAGGTCTTAGATGATAGTTGTTTTATTGACATAAACTCGCTCTTTAAAAAGTCTCACAAAGAAAGTAAAAAGGTGTCAAATCAAATGAAGGAGTGGACTTTTAACTTTTTAAAGTTCAACGTTACGATACTCCTTTAACTCCGTTAATGTTGACATTTGTCTACTCAAGTCTAACTGAAATATGTTCAAATACCGGAAATTGCAGTCATTTTCGTTTTAAATGGAATGATCTGATTTTGAGACAATATCTATTTTACATTAAATTTTATGATCAGCAGCAATTCTCAAGTCGTGTGTCATAGCTTTTGACATATTGCGGTAATTGCAAATTATTGTTGAATGAAATAAATTCTACAATGAACATGAACATGAGACTCTTTTAATGTTTATCCTTTAATTAACCTCTCAGGATCTTCGATTCATTAACAATAAACGTAGTTTGTGACTTTAACAAAATTTTAATACTGTGAAGACCCGAACTATTTTTAAATTGAAATTTACTGAATAGTTCTAAGTAGGACACAGAATTTATATTTTTCTTGATTTCCGTTATTTTCAGTTGAAGAAGAAATAGTTCAGGGTTTAAACAATTTATATTTACAAATTTAATAACCAAATAAACAATAATTTTTTTACAGAACTAAAATAAATGTAACACAAATAATAAATTAATAGCAATTCTCGGCCACCCTGTACATAGGTCGGTTGGTACTGGCAGTAGCGCACCAGAGAGTGGTTTCCAATGACGGCCGTTTTAATTGCTCCAGCAATTGTTATATTTTAAGTTGATTTGTTTGCAACTGTTTTTATACAAGTAAGACGTAGTATGGAATTTTGAACTTAATTGGAGCGGACAGGGCAATTTTAATTAAATATTTCTTCAGCCCTCTTTCTTACATGAATTGTTATAGATCGGGGAAGTTTGCTTGATGGTTTACCTCCCCTGGTGGTTTTGACTCGGTTTTTTCAGACGTTTACAGTAAACGTGTAGTTTTTGCATGACGAACGTTAAGATTGTATCCGGACCCTTTTCTTCAGCCAGGTAAGTAGCCAATTGTTGGTGGAATATAATGATTAATCGTGTAGGAGAGGTTTCAGGATTTGGTGGTTGGAAAGTAAATGAGAAGAAAAATCGAACGGTGCAGCAGACTCTATCAATAAGTTGAACCTAACCCTTTCCAACGAGGAAACGGAGTATTATAAAATAAGTAGCGGCAAAAGCTGCGAAACAAATTTGATGACTTGACAGCTTTAGTGGTTTAGAGAACAGTCCCCCATTTCCAACACCGGCTAAATCCATTGAGCATTTTTTCTCAATAAAATCTAAACAAGTTAAGCACATATTCACTGAGAGAGAATTAAATTCAATATTATAACTGCTATTAAAAATACTTCTGAAAAGGTTGATTTGCAGTGCATATTCTCATCAGATTTAATGTACATGGAGTGCAGTTTTGAATATTTAAATCACTGCTGAAGTATTGTCTATCTGAAAGTGTAGACATACAACAGTCCCCCATTTCCAACACCGGCTAAATCCATTGAGCATTTTTTTTTCAATAAAATCTAAACAAGTTAAGCACATATTCACTGAGAGAGAATTAAATTCAATATTAAAACTGGTATTAAAAATACTTCTGAAAACGGTTGATTTGCGGTGCATATTCTCATCAGACGATTTAATGTACATGGAGTGCAGTTTTGAATATTTAAATCACTGCTGAAGTATTGACTTTCTGATCTTCTTCTGCAATATTGTTTTTCCAGGTCAGGAAACCGTTTAATAAAGTTTTCATGTTTTCTTTAATATCTCTTTTATGATGTGACATGTGATCTCTACCTCGCCCTTCCTGTGGCATTTTGTTGTGACAAAAAATCTCTTTAAGACCCCTTCCACTCTATGTTTTTTTTAAAATTTAGTTATGCAAAAATGCTTCTTTACAAACAGGAACAACGGTTTTGTCCAACAAAGTAATTGGCCGCTAAGGCACGATTTTTGTTGGAATTGGAATTTCTTACTCGTTGTAGAGCACTGAATGAAACATACTTTAAAGTAAAGTTGTCTTGTGAACTTTTAACTGAAACCTTGTAAAATAGTTTATGGAATCTTGGAATATCTTCGTTAGACAACGTACTTCATAGATATCTTTTAATTTTATGTTTACAATGTGTAATAACAGGGTCTTGATTTTCAGTCTATCTAAAATTAAAAAAATTAAGTATACTGGAAGCAGTACAACAATTGTCATTTTTACGTTAACGTTAAGGCAACATTTTTCTTCCAGGATTTTGGATTATAATTTGTTTTTCAAGATTTATTTGGAACGGTCTCAACAACTCTGTCCATTTGAGTTTCTTAACTTAACCTTCAAAATGTTTTCTAGTAGTCATATCAAAATTTTTAACAAAGCAACATAAACCCCAAATTCCAGATTTTATGAGTTTTAGGAGATGTCAGAATTTGAAACAGAAGCGCTTTTTACTTTGGATTTATCAGCGTTGCCTTATTTGGTATTTCCGATTATTTTGCAAGTTTTCGGCAAACACTTACTAGATATTAATTGTTCTTCTGAACATTAAAATTAGTAAAGTAAATATTGCAAAAGATCTGTAATGTACACTTAATACATAATTTAGCATTTAGAATTAAAACTTCGTAAAGAAAGACAGGAATAAATTCGATCAACCGCAACGATACGGTCGGTTAATTTTCCAGTTGGGTAAGTTTTGGGTATATAATGTCTGTGTTTCTTAGTCTATCTATCTTAATCTATATTATTTTTCTTAGGTACCTCATTTCGACTGCTTGAATCTTACTTTTCTGCTGCTCTGTCAATACCCACGACTCGCTACCATACGTTAATATTGGTCTAAAAATCGATTTGAATATTTTTGTTTTCGTTTCCACTGAAACTTCCCTCTTACTCAGGAAATTATTTTTAATGCATAGAACAGTCCATTTGCCTTCTTAATTCGGTTTTTGACATTTGCTTCCTCAGTTCCTCTTTCGTCCAATACTTCTCTAATTGGAAGTTATTTACTTGTTCAATTCTCTCCTTCAATCTCAATTTTCATGTTTACTTTTTCTTCTCCGATTGTCATTACCTTTGTTTTACATTTATTAATTTTCATTCTATTCTCTTTCAGTACTAAATTCCAACTGTTTAAATTTATTTGTAAATCTTTTTCACTTTCCGCTATCAATACGACGTCATCCGCGTATATTCCCTCCGATACCTTGACTCTTTGCATTTTTAAATACCCAATTGTCATCTTATTCACTTTTTCTTACATTTTTTATTATTTCGTCCATAAATATTATTAACAGCAGTGGACTTAAGCTTCCTCCTTGTCTTAATCCTATATTTGTTTTGAATGTTTTATATATTTTATTATCTGTCACAATTGCGTTTTGGCCACTTTCGTAAATAATTTGGATCATTTTTATAAGCTTCGTGCTTACTTGTTTTATTTTAGCAGCCTCCACACTGTGGTTCTGGGTACCGCATCAAACGCTTTCTCTAGATCCAAAAATATCATCCGTTTTCTTTTCTTGCTTTTACTGTTATTTGTTTTATTGTGAATATGTGGTCCTGTGCGTTTCTTCCTCTTCTGAATCTACTTTGTTCTTCTTCCATTGTCTCTTCAGTTACCATTCTAATCCTTTTTCTCTATTATTTTTTCTAAAATTACACTATTTTTCGTCTAATCTTTTAGTACTTCTTCATCTATCCACACTTTGTTGTAAATACTTAGTAGTGCTTCTCTGCCTTTTGCCTTTTTGTCCTATACTCTTCATCATTTCCGCCGTTATTCTGTCGCATCCAGCCGCTTTCCCGTTTTTAGATTTTTCATTACTTCTTCAAGTTCTTCCATCCTTATCTCTTGTTCCTCTGTCTCTTTTGCTATTTCGCTTTTCAATATCTTCTTCCTTTTGTGGATCATTTAGTAATTCTTCAAAGTGTTCTTTCCATCTTTCCATTATTTTTTTTCTTCTTTTATAATTTCTCCGTTTTTTCTTTTATTATTTTTGTGTTTAGTGTTTTCTCTGTTCTTAAAGTTTTTAATGTTCTATAGAATAGTTTTAGTTTCCTTTTGAATCTCTTTCCATTTTTCTCCAAAAGTTTTCCATTGGTCTTCTTTCGCATTTTTGACCAGTTGTTTAGTCGTTTCTCGTTCTTGTTTATATTTCTTGTATTTTTCTCCAGTCTTGTACAATTAAGTAACTTTTCCATGCTTCTTTCTTTTTCTTAATTTGAATTTGAATTTCCTTTGTCTACCATGATGTGTGTTTCTTATTATTTTTCTTCCTTGCTTTCCCGCATATCTCTTCTGCTGTATTTATTACTATGTTCTTAAAATATCTTCATCCGCTTTCAACACTTTTCTTCATTATTTGGTTTTGTATCCTTTCAGTTTCTTGTTTATAGTTCTTTCGTATTTATCTGCTACTTATTTGTCCCTTAATTTGTAATATTTAATTGATTCAAACTGTACCATTTCTTTATTTTCTGTATTCGTCTGCGTTTTCATCTTTTGATGTTTATTTTCTCTGAATTTAGCCATTACGAGATAATGATCGCTACCAATTTCAGACCTCTTTTCACTCTCGAATCTATTACCGTCCCTCTGTCTTTTCTTTCTATTAATATATAGTCAATTAAAGATCTTTCATTCCTACTTCTCATCTCTCTTGTAAATTTATGAATTTCTTTGTGTGCAAAAATGTCTTCGTTATTATTAAATCATTTACAATGCAAAAATCTAACATTCTTCTTCCATTACTATTTCTAAATGCTTCTCCATATTTTCCTAATATCTCTTTGTATTTCTCATCACTTTTACCGACTCTGCTGTTGAAGTCGCCTATTATGAATATTTTTCCTTTTACTTATCCTATAATTTCTGTTAGATCGTTTCAAAATTTGTCTTTATTTTCTTTCTTGTCGTCTTCATTTGGTCCGTATATTACCACCACCGTCTTCCTACTCTTTGTTACCGCATCTAATAGTTCGACTGCCAATATACGCTCATTGTACGCTTTCCAATCTTTAATTTGATCTTCTAGATCTTTCTTAATTATACATCCCACTCCGGCTACTGCTCTCGTTTCTTTTTCTACTCCACTGTAAATTATTATATTCTCATTTTTAATTTTTCTATCCCCTTTCCCTTTTCTTCGTTTCTGTTATTCCTAATATATTGCAATGAATTGTGATGTGATTAGGTAAATGTTAATGTTAAACACCCCACGTTGGGCGCCATATTAATTCCAATGAATTGTGATATGATTAGGTAAATGTTAATGTTAAATTTTGGGACGCTCTATAAATTGCAATGAATGGGGTGTATATTTTAATATTAATAAAAGGGATTATTGAGTGCAAATAAAATTTGTTTAAATGGGTAAATTACGTTGGGACACTCTGAAAATTACTTACTTGTAGTAAAATCACCCCTAAATAATTTACCTGGCTAGCTCTTTCTTATTTCTTTGCTTAACGTGTACAGCTTCCTTTACGTTCAGATCGGCTAGAATAAAAACAACTGACTGACACACAAACTGATTTATTGGTTTCATTTGTTATTCCCGGTGTTTTTAAACCGCGATGCGCCTCCACCTTTACTTAGTTTTGTCGTACGCAAACTTCAGTTTCCGCGCATCCCTAGTGGTGTAAACACCGGCGCAAAGACCTTAACAACTAATGGATATTATTTACAAACTTAACGCATTAAAAGACTTAAAACTAATTACAAAATGGTCTGACCTTATTATGATCACAAAGGTTTGTTTGCCACCCTTTTTCGTCACACGTATTTGTCGTAGTACTTCTTTTTCAGCTACAATGCCTCCTCCAGCGATGCTTTGATTAAAGCTCCAGGTTTCCCCCGTGTTGGTGAATTTAACGTTGCATCCCGTTGTAAACTACACTCACTAACTTGGTAAGTTTATGTCCTATTTTTCCTTTATCTTTCCGGACTTCGATTTCTTTTAACTGTTCCTTTTAGGTCTCAAATCTCCTACAGTTTTAATTATTACGCACTATCCAATCATTTTCATCCCTGGAATGGTACCTCAGGGGAAAATCAACGGCTTTACTTCTAGCCCGTAAGTTGTAAACTTTGGACTGATACTTTGAAGCATATAATAATTTATTATTTAAATTCGGCGCAGCCTCTGCGTGCACTCACGCCCACGACCATTCGAATTCATATTGCAGGTACTCTTATTTATAACTTAGGCATGGCCTATTTGGATATTTTATTAATTTGCGCGTCTTTTGAAATTCAATCCCGCCTCTATCGGGTTTTTCTGCAACTAATAATAATTTTATTTTCATCTCAAAATCCGGCTCAAACGACGCCTTTTCCTTTTCTAATAATAATGATATGCGACACTTACACATAATAATGTCACATAACACCACAGTTTGCACTTTTCTTTAACCCAAAATTTTGAGGTTAAGTTGTAATTAATTTTAGTGTTTTTAAATCGGCGCACTCAAATTCAAACTTTTAGGTTTATTTACAGCTTCCTTTGTCCATAACACACCTAATCTACATGTTTTGTGCAAGCTAAACTATTTTATTGTTACACAATTTCAGGTCATCGAAACATCCTTTCAATCATGGACCTATTTTAACTGACATGGATTTTCAAACGCAGGAATGCGATTTTACCCCACTCACTAAGCAATTACATATTAATTTCTATCAACAGATAATATCAGCTTGCCCTAAATGACAATTTTAACCAGATTTCATTTCATCGGCAGGGTCTCCTCTATTTTGGTAAGTATTCTTAGATCTAACAAATTCATTGCATTATAATTTGACAGGGTCGGTTGAAAACAAATATTTGGACTAATTCCTCTACATGAAGGCCTAATTTACATCTTTTGTCTTTCGATCTGTTTATAGAAAATGCTGTACAAAATTAATCATCGCAATATCTACTCCCATTTCTTCAAATTCTTTCTCTAATTCTATTTCTTTTCCTTTTATACTATTCATATTCTATGTTGCTATTTTCCATATTGTAGTTTCTCGTTTCTTGCTTTGCATAATGTTGTCCATTACCGTGTCTGTTTCGCTTTAAATATCAATTAGTTTTTCTCTGTTAGTTTTTGGTATTGGTTTCCCTTTATTTGTTGCTTCACATCTTATTCCATTTATCGTTAAGCATTTGTAACCTATTTTTATCGTATTTCCCTTCTTCTTTTCTTCTCTTGCCTTTTTATAATATTCGCCTGAATCTTTTGTTCTTTTTCCGTTAGATCGTTGTCAATAAATATCGGGTTTCTTCCTAATTTGTATTAATCTTGAATACCGTAATTTTGTCTTCAAATGAATCCATTTTTACCACCACTACACTCTTTTCCCTTTTTTCCCAATATGCGATGCTTTTTCTATTCTAAACTTTACATACCTATGTGTGTTTCCAGAACCTGTTCTACTTGCTGTTTTAGTCCTTCTTCTTTCCATTCGACATTTTTAATAATTATTTTATCCTTTCGAACCTCTCTATCTTTTTTTCCAAACTTTCTTCAATTTCTAAAATTCGCTCCTGTAACATTTTTCTCTCGGTATCCCATTGTTTTTCTTTATTTTTCATATTTTGTTTAATATCTATTACTTCTTCCCTTAATTTAGTAATCTCATTTTTGAATTCTTCTCTCATTTCCTTAACATCGTTTCTGAGCTCTCTAATCGCCGCTATTACGTTTTCCATATTTGTTTGATTTCTGGTTGTAATTTGTTTTATTGGTGAGCGTTGTGTTACTTTGCTCTTTTGAAAATTTCTTGTAATCTTTCCTATTCCGGTTGTTTTTCTGTTTGATTTTCCGATCTTTTTCTCTTCAAATTCTTCAATTGAACCAGTACTAGATATTCTGTTCCTATAATTTTATTATTCATTAATAAATTTTCTCCTAATTATAGGCAACCAAACTTCCTCGTCGTTCACACGTATAATAATCAATTAACTAGGTCTACTAAATTTTTCCACGCTTACATAGGCGTTATGCCTCAGCCTTTATTATTGTATTATACATCAAAAATAAATAAACTTTTAAAGTTGATCTGTAATTTCTATGGCTAATATTTTTTTGCTACTAACAAAGAGTCAGATTTTGTGTGAACAATTCCTCCCAAAAATTATTATTGCGTCAATGAGGAAAAATCAAGAAATTGAAAAAAAATGCTTTAAAAAACATATTTATGGCTGTTGGAAAAGCATATTGATTGAAATCCAGATAGAGAATCAAAATTAAAGATATAGACTTTTAAATTTGAAAATAGAAAATAAGAATAGGGAACATCGTATGGTACTTCTGCAAAAATAAAGTGTTTAGTTTTTGTATTTTTGCAATAAATAAATAAACAAAAGCTACAAATTTCGAAAATAATCAATGAAGTGTCACAATTTTATTGTGTTCTTTAGTAGTGTGGAAAACAATAGATTTTATTGAGAAAAATAACTGAGTTCCCTATTTCCAAAACCGGCTAAATCCATTGTACATTTTTTTTCAAAATCACGAAAAACTACTACACGAAATGATGTAATGCAAAAAATTATAGTTGTACCTTGTTTCCGCAAACAATATGTTTCATTATTTAATAAACAAAGAAATTTGAATTTTTAAAATTTAGAAAGTCCCATCCAAAAACAATTTGGAATTACCGCTTTTTGAAATTGAACAATGGCTTAGTACTTTTGCAACAAAACACGTATACATTAGTAGGAAAAACTCTTATATTACATAAAATAAACAGCAAAACATTATTCATTACATAAAATACCTTCATAGTTGTGTCAAAGAAAATCACTAAATTATATTTTCATTTTGCTCTTCTTCAACACAGTAGTTTCCATTCTCTTCTTGATGTATTTTTGTTCATTATTATTTGATTTTTAGAAAACTGACTTATAATACTCTAAATCAAATTCTTCACTGCGTACTTTCCAGTCTACACCATAATGTTTTATCTAAAGTTCATCAACATTTTTAACTTCTTAGAATTTATTTAAACTTTATTCAGTTTAATAATTTTGGGTTTATAAAAAAAACAGTTTTTCGTTGTGTACATATTGTTTTGACATTATTTATATCATTGTTGAAATGAAGCTCCCCGTATACTAAGAATTGATTTCTTATTCTACAACGAGTCACAATCAATCCTTTGCACAACTTGAGTTTGAAATGCAAATATGATTTGGATTTCAATGTTTTGTTGAGTCTCGATCATCCTATTTTGAACTTTCCAGTCTTGGCTTAATTTTTATAGCGTACCATACTCTTCAAAGATATTATAGTATTCATTAACTTTTACTATTGTATCTTGTTTCTTAAGTTTTTTTTTTCACTGAAATCATATACTGTGTCCGCAGACAGAAAAGATTGACCAGTAATAGAAAATATAATTTGAACACGTTGTATATAGACATTCTAAGAGCCATTTTGCAGCCATATCCAACACACTAGTATTTTTATTTTGGCCCGAACAACCATCGAATGTTAGTCGTACCTGGGGCTTCAGGGATATCGATTTTGTTTAAAGTATTATAAACAGCTGACACAATTTTATTAGAATTTTTGCAGATTGATTCTCAACTCATGCATAAATAAACACATGTTGCCTTAGTCAGTTTACTTTTCGAAGATCTAACTATTACTGTGAAAGTGTAGACATACAACTGCCGTTTATAATATGTAATCTGGTCAGGAATTTTGGAAAGCACTAAATTTTTTTTTACATTCATATGAAATTGTTAGTAAATTGAAAAAGGCATTGGACTTGGTTTTATGGAATTTCAGCTATGTTCTCAAGTCTTCTTTAACTTTATTATTCATTTTTCTTCTAATTTTTTCATTAAAATTCAAACAAGTTGAGCACATATCTACTGAGGGAGAATGAAATACAAGATTAAAACTGGTATTAAAAGTACTTCTGTAAAAGGTTGATTTGCGGTGCATATTCCCATCAGATAATTTAATGTACATGGAGTGTCACTGCTGAAGTATTGTCTTTCTGATCTTCCTCTGCAATAATGGATTTCCACGTCAGGAAACGGTTTAATAAAGTTTTAAATATGTTCTTTAATATCCTTTTTATGATGTGACCTGTGATCTCTACCTTGCCCTTCCTGTGGCATTTTGTTGTGACAAAAAAATTTCTTTAAGACCCCTTCCACTCTATGTTTTTTTTTAAACTTAGTTATGCAAAAATGTTTTTTTACAAACAGGAACAACGGTTTTGTCCAACGAAGTAATTGGCCGCTAAGACACAATTTTTGTTGGAAATGGAATTTCTTACTCGTTGTACAGGACTGCATGAGACATACTTTAAACTAAAGTTGTCTTGTGAACTTTTAACTGGAACCTTGTAAAATAGTTTATGGAATCTTCTAATATCTTCGTTAGACAACGTACTACATCGATATCTTTTAATTTTATGTTCACAATGTGTAATAACAGGGTCTTGATTTTTAGTGTATCTAAAATAAAAAGAATACTAGAGACAGTATAACAATTGTCATTTTACCTTAACTTTTAGGCAACATTTTTCTTCCAGGATTTTGGATTATAACTTCTTTTTCAAGATTTATTTGGAACGGTCTCAACAACTCTGTCCATTTGAGCTTCTTAACTTAACCTTTAAAATAAATAAAACAAAACCCAAAGCTGCTGTTTTCTAGATTAAGCCGATCCTCTTTTTATAGCACCACTAACATAAAATGTTTTGTATTTAGCAGATTTTGTTTCGCAACTGAATTTAGTCGATATTGAAACTAAACGTAAATGTGCGTTATCTGGTTTTGGAATTGACCCTTACATTTAGCATTTAATTTTAATTTATTTACAGGGTTTTGGAACGTAAATTTTTTAAATAAATTGATAGTTATGTTTTTCTACAGGATGACATTATTAACCCATTTCGTGAAGTAAGTGGATTTAGCCGGTTTTGAAAATAGAGGATTCAACTATACCTGGTGTTTGAATTCGAATAACACCTATAACTTTTGGAAAACGTGTTATCCTATAAAAATTTACTTTTTGTGTAATTGTTTCTTTTCATCAGCTGTAGTCTTATAGATATGTCAAAATCTCCAATCGTTATATAAAATCATGTAGGGTAATCAAAAATTTTAATAAAGAAGATGTCAATAGTATTATTGACCAACCTTTTTTAATGATGCTACCTTCTAGTTTGGTGCCACAAAAGATTTTGTTCTGCTTGTTTGTACCCCAATAAAGTCAATTGCAACCCCATAAGTGTTAATTAACAGCGTTTTCTAGAAAACTTTTACTGTCTTAAATCGTATACATATTATTACTAACCTTTGGCTATAATTTTACAGTATCATGGTAAGTAAGTAAGTAAGTAAGTAAGTAATATATTTCGGTGCCAGTAGCGTTGAATATAAAATATAAAATAATATTAGGACAATTACAATATATAATACTATATAACAATACAAATAACATATATGTGTATATAATAAATATAAAAATAAAACTTATTTATCTATACATAAATTCGTCGATTGTGTAAAAAGAGCAACTACTAAAATATTCTTTTAAAACTATTTTAAATTTCCTAACATTATCAATCTTTCTAATTTCAAGTGGAAGATTATTATAAAATTGTATAGAATAATAAAGAAAACATTGATAAAATGTATAATGTTGAGGTTTTGTGGTCGCATCAGATTATTTCTGGTAGGATAATTGTGAATATCTGCATTTATTTTGATTTGCGATTTATTATTAAGAACATATAAGCAACTTTCGTATATGTATAAATTTATAACTGTCATTATATTATGATCAACAAATATCCGTCTGCAGCTATCTCTCATCTTTAATCCAAATATTACTCGAATTGCTTTTTTTTGTAACTTTAATATGTATTTTAAATCACTACAATTACCCCAAATCACTAGTCCATACCTCAATATTGATTCAAAGCATGCGTTTTATTTAGTATTATACTTTGGATGTGCTCTGACCAGTTAAATTTGTTATCTATTATTAGGCCCAACATTTTTTCTGATGTAGTAGTTTGTACATTGACATTATGCGGTCTAATTGTGTTGATAAAATTTTCGCAGTTTTTAGCAGTTAGAAAGGGTAATAAAGAAGTTTTTCAAGATTAATGATTAATCGATTTGCTTTTAACCAGCTTTCTAATGACTGTAGAGCAAGTGCTGAGTTTAAGGCGAGTACATTTATCGAATGACTACTTATTGTTACATTTGTATCATCAGCATACATAGAAATTGGAAAAGGTATATTGAATGGAAGATCGTTTAAGTAAAAAGAAGAGGTCCTAGAATTGACACTTGAGGCACACCGTAATAAACGCATTTTGGTTCAGAGAAATAATATCGCGTTTGCATCGTATTATTGTGTCTAATTTCGACTATTTGTTGTCGTCCAGTAATGTAACTTTTTATAAGTTTAACATATTTCCTCTAATTCCATAGTATTCAAGTTTATTTATTAATAGGGTGTGGTCTACTAAGTCAAATGCCTTAGACAAATCGCAACTTAAACTAACTACTAAATTTTTCTTATTAATACTTTCTAATATTGTACCTAAAACATTATTGATTGCTGTATATGTGGACTTGTTGTTACGGAAACCATGTTGGTTTTCACAAAAATAGCTATGTTAGTATGAGTCTGTCTTTTAGAACGTGTTCAAATATTTTTGAAAGAGCTGGTAATACAGCTGTAGGTTTAAAATTTATAACAAAAGTTTTAAGACTCTTTTTGTGCACTGGTATTACTTTAGAAAATTTGAATTCTTTTGGAAAATGGTCATTTGTGAAGCAGGTGTTGATTAAGTCCGATAGAGGACGAAATAGTAACTTTGCATTTACTTTTATGATTATTATTGGAATTTCGTCGACTCCAACTGCATTTGTGTTTTTCATTTTAGAAATTATAGCTTCTATTTCACTGGGCGTTGTGTGGGTAAAGTACATGGAATTATTATTCTTAATACTGAGTTTTAAAAGTTTGTCCATCGCAGTATTGTCACTCAAGTAAATTGTGAAGGTATTTGCTACACTTATTGGTTCGTCTATGGTACTGCCATTTATACTTAATTTGATATTTAATTGTTTGTTTTGAATTTATTTATTTCTTTATTAATTATTTGCTAAGTTGTTTTTATGACATTGTTTGATTTAAGTAAAGAACAGTGCATCTGCATTTTCTTAGCCGTTTCACATACACGTCTCAATAATTTACTGTATTTTATGTAATACTGTTGCAACATTGGATCAAGATAATTCTTTAAACACATATATAAATCTCTTTTAGTTTTTGACGAGTTTTTGATACCTTGAGTAATCTAACTTTTACATTTTCTTGTATTTATTCGAGTTAGTGGATAAGCTGTGTAAAAAGCGTTTTTTAAATAACCGTAGAAAATTTCCATTATAGAATCTACTGGAACCTTAATATTGTGAATAAAGTCCCAGTTTACGCAACCTAAAATATTTGCAAAAGTGATATTACTTGTCGTGTTATATTTACCGATTAATGTGTAGTTTTCAATATTTTTTGAATTTTTTATTAGACCAGAAATAGTCAAAAATTGAGCATTATGGTCGGAGAAATCAATTTCTATGTTTAAAGTTTGCATTGAGTTTGTTGAGTACATATTCGTTAAGATATTGTCTATGCAAGTGGTAGTACTGGACGTAATCCTAGTGGGGCTATAAATTGCTGTATGAATATTAAAAGACTGAAGTAATGATAAGTATGATTCAACTTTTTTCGACTTTTCTAATACATTTAAATTAAAATCGCCCCAAAGTATTTCGAGGTTACCCATAAACATTTTGAAATCACCGCGTGGAACCCGATACATGCAAATGATCAGTATACTACAAACATCTAATCGTATTACACAATACTCAAATGTCAAATCTATACATATATGTTGATCTGCATCAATAACAGTAAAGTTTAAATTATCCTTAACAAGAATAAGAGCACCATCTCGAAAATATTTTTTTCCTATAGTATCAATTTGCTAACTTGTATCCTGGCAAATAAACACTTTCATATTCTGAATCATTTAACCAATGTTCCGTAATACATATAACATCGACAGAGTCAAAACTATCCAAAAATACTTCTACGTCTAATAATTTATTTTGTACACCCTGAATATTTAAATGCATGATTGTGAACAAGCCTCTGTTGGTTCTAAAAAAGATGAAAACTGTTCTCAGTTTAGTTCTTGAAGTAGTACATCGTGATCACAGTGTTGAGGAGAATTAACTGCTTGAAAATTTAATGTTTGATTTATAGGAAGTTTATAATGTTGAGTTGCTTATATTCTGTAGTACTTATATCTTCACCACATTTAATATTGATAATGTTATTAAGATTTACATAACGACTGTCAGATTTTATATCAATTAGATGCTCATATTGTTGGTTTTCTAATTTTTTAATAAGATGTACTATCGGCGAACACAATAATTTCTTAAATTTTCTATTCAAATGTATTCCGTTACTACCCAAATGGTGATCTTCTAGATACTGGGCGATGTCCAGATAATGTATTTTAGTACTATTTTTGATGAAATTAGCCATATTATAATTATATGTGTATATTAAAGAATTCAGATCTTGACTAATGCAGACATACGGGATATTAAAATAAAATACGTATTACACATTTAGTTTCTGAACCTTTTAAAAAAAACAAAAGTTATTTTTTTACTAGGATTTTTTAGAAATTAAAATATTTAGCATTTTGAATTTAAACCGTGAAAATAAAAACAGAAACAAATTTGATCAACCGCAACGATACGGTCGGTTAATTTTCCAGTTGAGTAATTTTTTGGGTATATAAAATCACGTCAAGCATTACTATAATCAGTGTTGTCAGAACAGTCCAGAAGATGTACACTTTAATTGAATCTTCGTTCCCGGTTTTGTTACTACTTCCAGTAGAAATGTTGGTGACGGTTTTGAGGTGAGTAAAGGATTATTTTTTATTTTAATGTTTAAATTTTAATCTGTTGTATGTTTTAGGTACCTGGACGAGAAGTCTCTAGTAAATGCTGTGTTTGCCAGCAAACGTTTTATGAGCGTTTGCAAAGGCGACCCAGTTTTAAGAAAGAGAGTAAGGAAGTGCATCCTACGTCAGAAGAAGCTGCATCAGCAAGCGGCAATAAATGCTCAATTGGGGGTAGAAATAATTCGTAGTGATGTATCACATATTTTTGGATCGAACCAGAATAAAAAGATGCGAGTTGTTCCTCAGAACCACGTCACTCTTCAACACCAAGCACCACGAGCACAACAGGGCTTTAGGAGAAATTTTGAAGACGATCGTAAGAAAGGAGGCGGTAAAATCCGCAGAAAATGTAAACAACGCTCTGAACCCTACAAATTAGTTAGATTGTAATTATTATTTAAATAAGATGTAATTGACAAATTTAATGTAAATTGTAACGAAAAGTATGTACTTTTGATACCTACTCAAATTTATGTTAGCGCTTATTTTTATTTTAGATTGTTAAAAATGAAAATAAATTAATTTCAAAAAATACTTTTTTATGAAAAAATATTCCATCAATATTTCTAAATTGTTCTAGTTTATTAACATATTAAATTAAATACTTGTGAAGTCTGATTTTTTTTATTAAAAAACAGTGGCGGCTCAATGAGATCAATTGGTCAATAAATGTGTCGCGGCCATAAAACAAATATTTTACCTAAAGTATTCAAATGTTGCAATTTCTTTGATACTAATTTAGAAGTGTAAGATTTCTATTTTACTTTACGTCACATGCTGAACAGTGTCGGTCTTATTCAAGTACTTTTTACGAAGCATATATTTAATATTCGTATTAAAACCGACTAGTCTTTGGCATGCTTGTTAAGCTGTTTTATTATTTGATAATAGTAAACTATAATGGCAATGTAGTCATATCAAAAAATTTTAGCAAAGCAACATCAACCCATAATTTCAGATTTTATCAGTTTCATGCACTATAGTCATCAAATATCACCATGACACGCTTTGTAAGATTGTTATTTTGGACACACATTCTAGGGGATGTTGTGCAGAATTTGAAACAGAAGCGCTTTTACTTTGGATTTATCAGCGTTGCCTTATTTGGCATTTCCAGTTATTTTGCAAGTTTTTGGTGAACACTTGCTAGATATAATTGTTCTTCTGAACATTAAAATTAGTAAAGTAAATATTGCAAAGATCTTTAACGTACACTTAATACAAAATTTAGCATTTAGAATTTAAACTTCATAAAGAAAGACAGGAATAAATTCGATCAACCGCAACGATACGATCGGTTAATTTTCCAGTTGAGTAAGTTTTGGGCATATAAAATCACGTCATGCATTTCAGTAGTCAGAACAGTACCGAAGATGTACCCTTTAACTGAGTCTTCTTTCCTAGAAATGTTGGCTACGGTTTTGAGATTAGTAAGGTATACAAGCGTTAATAAAAGCGCAATTGGGAGAAATAATTCGTAGTGAGGTATCGCATATTTTGGATTAAACCGGAATAAAATAGTGCGAGTTGTTCTTTAGAACCACGTCGCTGTTTAACATCGAGCACAGAGTTCTAAGAGAAATTTTGAAAATGATCGTAAGAAAAGAGGCGGTAAAATCCGCAAAAATGTAAACAACGCTCTGAACTCTACAAATTAGTTTGATTGTAAATATTATTTAAGTAAGATGTAATTGACCAATTTTAAATAAAATGTAACGAATAGTTGTACTTTTGTAACTTAAATTTAAGTAAACGTTCATGTTTGATTTAGTTAATTTTCAAAATTAATTAATGAGAAAAATCAACAAAAATACACTTTTTTTGTTATAAAAATATTAAACTAATATTTCCAAGTTGTTTTGGTTTATCTACATATTAAATTAAGTCTGAATTTTTGATTAAAATACGGTGGCGGCCTGTCAATGAGATCAATTGGTCACTAAATGTGCCGCGGTTAATAAAACTAATATTTTATCTAAAATTCAGAAGTTCAAGGCTTCTATTTAACTTTACGTCACATGTACAACACGGTCTTATTCAAATACTTCTTACTTCTTCATATATTTAATGTTCGTATTAAGTGTCTAGTACGGTATTATAAAGCAACCTGAAATAGAGAGAGAATGGTATGCTTGTTAAACCGTTTTGTTATTTAATAATAGTAAACATTAATGGCACAATAGCCAAAACACACATCTGCGATGGTTAAGAATCCGCTGATATCGAACCGGAAATTAGCTGCAAAAGTCGACTAGTCGGAAAAGAACATTCGAAAAATAAAAACAAAAGAGTGGATTTAAGTCCTACAAAGCACAAACAACTCCAGATCGTAATGCGGAGAAAAACATTGTAGCCAAGAAACGAGCCAGAAAGTTGAGAGCAGATTTTTTCCAAAAACGTCAATGTTGAGTGATGGACGATGAGACTTACGTCCTCGCCGAATTTTCTCAACTATCTGCTCAGGAGTTTTATGTTTCCTGTGGACGAGGAAATGTTCCTAAGAATTTTGTATTTTTGCAATCAATAAATAAACAAAAATTTCGAAAATAATTAATGAAA
Source organism: Abscondita cerata (assembly GCA_030710515.1). Classification (NCBI taxonomy): domain Eukaryota; kingdom Metazoa; phylum Arthropoda; class Insecta; order Coleoptera; family Lampyridae; genus Abscondita; species Abscondita cerata. The sequence goes on from JALBCR010000974.1 coordinate 213,224, forward strand.
GGTGTAGATTTTATTGAAGAAAATAAGGACTGAGGGCGAAAAAACATTAACATTGAAAAACTTGCATAACTTTTAAACCGCTAAATAAATTTTCAAAAAAATTTAGTTTTAGATAGGTTATTTATTATATAAAAATTAAGATAAAACAAAAATCAATCAGACTTATCGTCATAAAAAATTTTGAGCTTGTCGGGAATGGTCTCCATCATGGCTTTTATGGTGGTGCTCGACACTTTCTTGGTAGCTACGGTCCACATTTTCCTAAAACTTTCAATCGATTTTGTAGTCTATTTCGCTTCAAGCTTCTTTTCACCAAAGCCCAGTATCGCTCGAATGGGCGAAGCTTAGGGCAATTTGGTGGGTTAACCTCCTGGGTACAAAATCGACATGATTCTCTTCGTACCATTTTTTGTCTGCTTACTGTAATGGCACAAAGCTAAATCCGGCCAAAAAATGTGGATACCTTATGTTTACTCAGAAAAGCCGCAATCTTTTTTGGAGACACTCCTTCGTGTAAATATCGGAGTTAATTGTTCCATTTGTTATGAAAGATTGGCTTCTTTCACCGCAGCTACAAATCGCCTGCCAAACGAGATATTTTTTTGGAAACTTGGACTTTATTTTAGTTCTAAACTTCTTAGGAACATTTCCTCGTCCACAGGAAACATAAAACTCCTGACCAGGTAGTTGAGAAAAATCGGCGAGGACGTAAGTCTCATCGTCCATCACGCAACATTGACGTTTTTGGAAAAATCTGCTCTCAACTTTCTGGCTCGTTTCTTGGCTTCAATGTTTTTCTCCGCATTACGATCTGGAGTTGTTTGAATTTGTAGGACTTAAATCCACTCTTTTTTTTTTTTCGAATTGTCTTTTCCGACAAGTCGACTTTTGCAACTAATTTCCGGTTCGATATCAGCGGATTCTTAACCATCGCAGATATTGCCTTTTGCACCTATTTTGGTGAATGAAAACCCTCTAGTCGTCCACTTCCTGGTTTGTCTTCCTGTACCGCTTGATGACTTTTGCTGCCACTTGCCTGCAAACTTTTGCCTCCTTTGCAATGCGAACGACTGACCATTGTGGATTCTCAACAAATTTTTAATGATTAATCTATGTACTTCCACTACTTTTGCCATTGTGAACACAATTTGACTCAAATAAAAATAAAAATTTGACGACATATTCTGACAACTATTTCAAAGCCAACTATATCAAAATTTTGTAAAAAAATTATATGGTATAAAAGTTATACAAGTTTTTCAATGTTAATGTTTTTTGCTCTCAGTCCTTAACTGAGTCCCCTACTTTCCAAAACCGGCTAAATCCATTGAGAATTTTTTTTCAAAAACCACTAAAAACTACTACGCAAAATGACATAATGCAAAAAATTATAATTGTATTTTGCTTCCGCAAAAACATGTTTTATTATTTAATAAACATAGAAATTTGAATTTTTAAAATTTAGAACGTCCCATCCAAAAACAATTTGGAATTGCCGCTTTTTGAAATTGAACAATGGTTTAGTACCTTTTGAAACAAAACACGTATACATTAGTAGGAAAAACTCTTATATTACATAAAATAAACAGCAAAACATTATTCATTACGTAAAATACCTTCATATAGTTGTGTCAAAGACAATCACTAAATTATATTTTCATTTTGCTCTTCTTTAACACAGTAGTTTCCATTCCATTATTTATATCATTGATGTAATGAAGCTCCCCATTTACTAAGAATTGATTTCTTATTCTACAACGAGTCACAATCAATCCCTTGCACAAGTTTAGTTTGAAGTGCAAATATGATTTTGATTTCAATGTTTTGTTGAGTCTCGATCCTCCTATTTTGAACTTTCCAGTCTTGGCCTAATTTTTTTAGCGTACCATACTCTTCAAAGATATTATAGTATTCATTAACTTTTACTATTGTATCTTGTTTCTTATCTTTTTTTTTTTTCAATGAAATATATACTGTATTCGCAGACAGAAAAGGTTGACCAGTAATAGAAAATAGAATTTGAACACGTTGTATATGGACATTCTAAGAGCCATTTTGCAGCCATATCCAACACACTAGTATTTTTATTTTGGCCCGAACAACCATCGAATGTTAGTCGTACCTGTGTTTTTAGCTGCAGGGATATCGATTTTGTTTAAAGTATTATAAACAGCTGACACAATTTTATTAGAATTTTGCAGATTGATTCTCAACTCATGCATGAATAAACACATGTTGCTTAGTCAGTTTACTTTTCGAAGATCTAACTATTACTGTGAAAGTGTAGACATACAACTGCCGTTTATAATATGTAATCTGGTCAGGAATTTTGGGAAGCACTAAATTTTTTTACATTCATATGAAATTGTTAGTAAATTGAAGGGCATTGAACTTGAGTTTTATGGAATTTCAGCTATGTTCTCAAGTCTTCTTTAACTTTATTATTCATTTTCTTCTAATTTTTTCATTAAAATTCAAACAAGTTGACCACTTATCTACTGAGGGAGAATTAAATACAAGATTAAAACTGGTATTAAAAATACTTCTGAAAAAGGTTGATTTGCGGTGCATAATTCTCATCAGATGATTTAATGTACGAGGCTAGTTCAATAAATACACGTTCGAGCGCTGTGAAACGATTGTTAGTGGAGCTATAATCGTACAAATTTGCGTAGGCCAGCGGCTGCTATATAACTGTCTATTGTGACACATCCCTCGTGATATTCGTACAGGAGACAGTTGTTGTCGCGTTTCATTATGGCAGGTCTTATAGTTGGAGCGTCCAAAACCGATTACCGAGCAGTCATACAGTTTCTGCATGCTGAGGGCAACACTCCAGTTCAGATTTATGGGAGAATGCAAAATGTTTATGGTGCAGAGTGTCCTTCAAAAACACAGTCGTGGAATGGTGTCGGAAGTTCACAGATGGGCGACAATCGACAGCGGATTTTGCCAAGGCCGCATACAGCTAACATCATCAAATCACAGATGGAGCGGATGAGGTGGGAGATTTTAGAGCACCCCCTTATAGCCCGGATCTTTCACCCTGTGACTTCCATATCTTCGGACCATTGAAGAAGGCACTTAAGGGACAGCGATTCCAGTCGGACGCTCAAGTCAAGCAGGCAGTTTTGAAATGGTTCCGCGAACAGCCAATGGACTGGTACCACACCGGTATACAGCGTCTTGTGAAGCAGTGGGATGCATGTCTTTGTAGTAATGGCAATTTTGTTTAGTGTAAATAAACCGCTTACATGTACCACCGTTCGAACGTGTATTTATTGAACCAGCCTCGTACATGGAGTGCAGTTTTGAATATTTAAGTCACTGCTGAAGTATTGTCTTTCTGATCTTCCTCTGCAATAATGGATTTCCACGTCAGGAAACTGTTTAATAAAGTTTTAAATATGTTCTTTAATATCCTTTTTTATGATGTGACTCTGATCTCTACCTCGCCCTTCCTGTGGCATTTGTTGTGACAAAAAATTTCTTTAAGACCCCTTCCACTCTATGTTTTTTTTAAAATTTAGTTATGCAAAAATGTTTTTACAAACAGAACAACGGTTTTGTCCAACGAAGTAATTGGCCGCTAAGACACAATTTTTGTTGGAAATGGAATTTCTTACTCGTTGTAACAGGACTGCATGAGACATACTTTAAAGTAAAGTTGTCTTGTGAACTTTAACTGGAACCTTGTAAAATAGTTTATGGAATCTTCGAATATCTTCGTTAGACAACGTACTACATCGATATATTTTAATTTTATGTTCACAATGTGTAATAACAGGGTCTTGATTTTTAGTGTATCTAAAATAAAAGAATACTAGAGACAGTATAACAATTGTCATTTTTACCTTAACTTTTAGGCAACATTTTTCTTCCAGGGTTTTGGATTATAACTTCTTTTCAAGATTTATTTGGAACGGTCTCAACAACTCTGTCCATTTGAGCTTCTTAACTTAACCTTAAAAATAAATAAAACAAAACCCAAAGCTGCTGTTTTTTAGATTGCCGATCCTCTTTTTATAGCACCACTAACATAAAATGTTTTGTATTTAGCAGATTTTGTTTCGCAACTGAATTTAGTCGATATTGAAACTAAACGTAAATGTGCGTAATCTGGTTTGGAATTGACCTTACATTTAGCATTTAATTTTAATTTATTTACAGGGTTTTGGAACGTAAATTTTAAATAAATTGATAGTTATGTTTTTCTACAGGATGACATTATTAACCCATTTCGTGAAGTAAGTGGATTTAGCCGGTTTTGAAAATAGAGGATTCAACTATACCTGGTGTTTGAATTGAATAACACCTATAACTTTTTGGAAAACGTGTTATCCTATAAAATTTAGTTTTTGTGAATTGTTTCTTTTCATCAGCTGTAGTCTTATAGATATGTCAAAATCTCCAATCGTTATTTAAATCATGTAGGGTAATCAAAAATTAACAAAGAAGATGTCAATAGTATTATTGACCAACCTTTTTAATGAAGCTACCTTCCAGTTTGGTGCCATAAAGATTTTGTTCTGCTTGTTTGTACCCCAATAAAGTCAATTGCAACCCCATAAGTGTTAATTAACAGCGTTTTCTAGAAAACTTTTACTGTCTTAAATTGTATACATATTGTTACTAGCCTTTGGCTATAATTTTGCCAATATCATAGTAAGTAAGTAAGTAATATATTTCGGTGCCAGTAGCGTTGAATATATAAAATATGAAATAATATTAGGACAATTACAATATTTAATACTATATAACAATACAAATAAAATATATGTGTATATAATAAATATAAAAATAAAACTTATTTATCTATACATAAATTCGTTGATTGTGTAAAAGAGCAACTACTAAAATTATCTTTTAAAACTATTTTAAATTTCCTAACATTATCAATCTTTCTAATTTCATGTAGAAGATTATTATAAAGTTGTATAGAATAATAAAGAAAAGATTGATAAAATGTATAATGTTGAGGTTTTGTGGTCGCATCAGATTATTTCTGGTAGGATAATTGTGAATATCTGCATTTATTTTGATTTGTGATTTATTATTAAGAACATATAAGCAACTTTCGTATATGTATAAATTTATAACTGTTATTATATTATGATCAACAAATATCCGTCTGCAGCTATCTCTCATCTTTAATCCAAATATTACTCGAATTGCTTTTTTTTGTAATATTAATATGTATTTTAAATCACTACAATTATCCCCAAATCACTAGTCCATACCTCAATATTGATTCAAAACATGCGTGGTAAACAAGTTTTAGAGAAGCTACGGAACATATTTTTGTTAACTTACGCAGGCAAAATATAGTTTTATTTAGTATTATACTTTGAGCAAGTGATGAGTTTAAGGCGAGTACATTTATCGAATGACTACTTATTGTTACATTTGTATCATCAGCATACATAGAAATTGGAAAAGGTATATTGAATGGAAGATCGTTTAAGTAAAAAGAAGAGGTCCTAGAATTGACACTTGAGGCACACCGTAATAAACGCATTTTGGTTCAGAGAAATAATATCGCGTTTGCATCGTACTATTGTGCCTAATTTCGACTATTTGTTGTCGTCCAGTAATGTAACTTTTTATAAGTTTAACATATTTCCTCTAATTCCATAGTATTCAAGATTATTTATTAATAGGGTGTGATCTATTAAGTCAAATGCCTTAGACAAATCGCAACTTAAACTAACTACTAATTTTTCTTATTAATACTTTCTAATATTGTACCTAAAACATTATTGATTGCTGTATATGTGGACTTGTTGTTACGGAAACCATGTTGGTTTTCACAAAATGAGCTATGTTTGTCAAAAAAATTTATGAGTCTGTCTTTTAGAACGTGTTCAAATATTTTTGAAAGAGCTGGTAATACAGCTGTAGGTCTAAAATTTATAACAAAAGTTTTAAGACTCTTTGTGCACTGGTATTACTTTAGAAAATTTGAATTCTTTTGGAAAATAGTCATTTGTGAAGCAGGTGTTGATTAAGTCCGATAGAGGACGAAATAGTAACTTTGCATTTACTTTATGATTATTATTGGAATTTCGTCGACTCCAACTGCATTTGTGTTTTTCATTTTAGAAATTATAGCTTCTATTTCACTGGGCGTTGTGTGGGTAAAGTACATGGAATTATTATTCTTAATACTGAGTTTTAAAGTTTGTCCATCGCAGTATCGTCACTCAAGTAAAGTGTGAAGGTATTTGCTACACTTATTGGTTCGTCTATGGTACTGCCATTTATACTAATTTGATATTTAATTGTTTGTTTTGCATTTATTTATTTCTTTATTAATTATTTGCTAAGTTGTTTTTATGACATTGTTTGATTTAAGTAAAGAACAGTGCATCTGCATTTTCTTAGCCGTTTCACATACTCGTCTCAATAATTTACTGTATTTTATGTAATACTGTCGCAATATGGGATCAAGATACTTCTTTAAACACATATATAAATCTCTTTTATTGTTTGACGAGTTTTTGATACCTCGAGTAATCTAACTTTTACATTTTCTTGTATTTATTCGAGTTAGTGGATAAGCTGTGTAAAAAGCGTTTTTAAATAACCGTAGAAAATTTCCAACGATAGAATCTACTGGAACCTTAATATTGTGAATAAAGTCCCAGTTTACGCAACCTAAAAATATTTGCAAAGTGATATTATTTGTCGTGTTATATTTACCGATTAATGTAGTTTTCAGTATTTTTTGAATTTTTATTAGACCAGAAATAGTCAAAAAATTGAGCATTATGGTCGGAGAAATCAATTTCTATGTTTAAAGTTTGCATTAAGTTTGTTCAGTACATATTCGTTAAGATATTGTCTATGCAAGTGGTAGTACTTGACGTAATCCTAGTGGGGGCTATAAATTGTTGGATGAATATTAAAAGATTAAAGTAATGATAAGTATGATTCAACTTTTTCGACTTTTCTAATACATTTAAATTAAAATCGCCACAAAGTATTTCCGAGGTTATCCATAAACATTTTAAAATCACCGCGTGGAACCCGATACATGCAAATGATCAGTATACTACAAACATCTATTCGTATTACACAATACTCAAATGTCAAATCTATACATATATCTTGATCTGCATCAATAACAGTAAAGTTTAAATTATCCTTAACAAAAATAAGAGCACCGTCTCGAAAATATTTTTTCCTATAGTATCAATTTGCTAACTTGTATCCTGGCAAATAAACACTTTCATATTCTGAATCATTTAACCAATGTTCCGTAATACATATAACATCGACAGAGTCAAAACTATCCAAAATATTTCTAAGTCTAATAATTTATTTTGTACACCTGAATGTTTAAATGTTCATTACGGTCTTATTCAAGTACTTCTTCATATATTTAATGTTCGTATTAAGTGTCTAGTACGGTTGTATAAAGCAACCTGCAATAGAGACAGAATGGTATGCTTGTTAAGCCGTTTTGTTATTTAATAATAGTAAATATTAATGGCACAATAGCCAAAACAAAAAGTATTAGCAAAGCAACATGAACCTCAAATTTAAGAGTTTCATTATCAATAGTTCTCAAATACCACCATGATTAGCTTTGTAAGATTGTTGTTTTGAACAGACACTTTTGGGGATGTTGTCCAGAATTTGAAATAGAAGAGCTTTCTACTTCGGATTTGTCAAGCGTGGCCTTTTTGGCGTTTCCTAGACAACGCTACCATTCAACACCAAACCCACGAACCAAGAATTTTAGGAGAACTCATAGGCTTACATAGGCTTTATGTCTCTGTCTTTTATTATTGTATAATAAATAAATAAATAAACTTAAAGAGTTGATCTGTAATTTCTATCGCTAATATTTTTTGCTGTTAAGAAAGAGTCAAATTTTGTGTGTAACAACTCCTTCTAACAATTATTATTTCGTTAAGGGGAAAGTTCAAGAAGTTGAAAACAAACGCTTTAAAAACATTTTTATGGCTGTTGGAAAATCAAAAGCATATTGATTAAAAAATCAGATGGAAAAATCAAAATTAAAGAGATAGACGTTTAATTTGAAAAATAGAAAATCGAATAGGGAACAGCTACAACGCAAAAATAAAATGTTTAGTTTTTTAATTTTTGTATTTTTGCAATAAATAAATAAGCAAAGCTACAAATTTCAAAAATAATCAATGAAAGGTGTACGAGTGTCACAATTTTATTTTGTTATTTGGTAGTGTGGAAAAACAGTAACAGTAAATAAGATGTAATTGACAAACTTAATGTAAAATGTAACGAAAAGTGTGTACTTTTGATACTCAAATTTATGTTAGCTATGTTTATTTTAGATTATGTTAAAAATAAAATAAACAACGAAACATTATTCCGTTAAGTAAAATACCATAGTTGTGTCAAAGAAAATCACTAAATTATATTTTCATTTTGCTCTTCTTTAACACAGTAGTTTTCATTCTCTCCTTGATATATTTTTTGTTCATTATTATTTGATTTTTAGAAAACCCACTTATAAAACTCTAAATCAAATTCTTCACTGCGTATTTTCCAGTCTACACCATAATGTTTTATCTAAAGTTCATCAACATTTTTTAACTTCTTAGGATCTATTTGAACTTTATTCAGTCTAATATTTTTGGATTTATAAAAAACACACTTTTTCCTTGTGTACATATTGTTTTGACATTATTTATATTATTGATGTAATGCAGCTCCCCCTTTACTAAGAATTGATTTCTTATTCTACAACGAGTCACAATCAATCCCTTGCACAAGTTGAGTTTGAAGTGCAAATATGATTTTGATTTCAATATTTTGTTGAGTCTCGATCTTCCTATTTTGAACTTTCTAGTTTTGCCTAATTTTTATAGCGTACCATACTTTTCAAAGATATTATAGTATTCATTAACTTTTACTATTGTATATTGTTAGTAAATTGAAAAGGCATTGGACTTAGTTTTATGGAATTTCAGCTATGTTCTCAAGTCTTCTTTAACTTTATTATTCATTTTCTTCTAATTTTTTCATTAAAATTCAAACAAGTTGAGCACATATCTACTGAGGGAGAATTAAATTCAAGATTAAATCTGGTATTAAAACTACTTCTGAAAAAGGTTGATTTGCGGTGCATATTCCCGTCAGATGATTTAATGTACATAGAGCGCAGTTTTGAATATTTAAATCACTGCTGAAGTATTGTCTTTCTGAACTTCCCCTGCAATGATGGATTTCCACGTCAGGAGACTGTTTAATAAAGTTTTAAATATTTTCTTTAATATCCCTTTTATGATGTGACCTGTGATCTTTACCTCGCCCTTCCTGTGGCATTTTGTTGTGACAAAAAAATCTCTTTAAGACCCCTTCCACTCTATATTTTTTTAAAATTTAGTTATGCAAAAATGCTTCTTTACAAACAGGAACAACGGGTTTGTTCAACGAAGTAATTGGCTGCTAGGACACGATTTTTGTTGGAATTGGAATTTCTTACTCGTTGTACAGGACTACATGAGACACACTTTAAAGTAAAGTTGTCTTGTGAACTTTTAACTGGAACTTTGTAAAATAGTTTATGGAATCTTTAAAGAATATCTTCGTTAGACAACGTACTGCATAGATATCTTTTAATTTTATGTTCACAATGTGTAATAACAGGGTCTTGATTTTTGTGTATCTAAAATGTAAAAAATTTAAGTATACTGAAGCAGTACAACAATTGTCATTTTAATGTTAACTTTTAGACAACATTTTTCTTCCAGAATTTTGATTACAATTTCTTTTCAAGGTTTATTTGGAACGGTCTCAAACAACTCTGTCCATTTGAGTTTCTTAATTTAACCATCAGAACAAATAAAACAAAACTCAAAACCGCTGTTTTTAGATTGCCGATTATCTTTTATAGCACCACTTACATAAAATGTTCCGTTTGTATTTATCAGATTTTGTTTCGCAACTGGATTTAGTCGATATTGAAACTAAACGTAAGTGGTTTTGGAATTGACCCTTACATTTAGTATTTAATTTTAGTGTATTTACAGGGTTTTGAAACGTAATTTTTTTAAATAAAATGATAGGTATGTTTTTCTACAAGATGGCATCATTAACCAATTTCGTGAAGAAAGTGGAGTAGCCGGTTTTAGGAAATAGAGAACTCAACTATACCTGGTGTTTGAATTCGAATATGAGTACAATCAATAACAGCTATAACTTTTGGAAAACGTGTTATTCTTTATTAAAATTTACTTTTTGTGTAATTGCTTTTCATCAGCTGTAGTCTTAAAGATATGTCAAAATATCCTACCGTTATATAAATACTTGTAGGGTAATCAAAAAACTACTTCAGATGAATAATTCGGTTACTTCTGTAATTTGAAAGAGAAGGAAAGAAAAAGAAATTTTAATAAAGACGATGTCAATAGTATTATTGATCCATCTTTTTAATCATTCTACTTTCTAGTTTGGTGCTACAAACGATTTTATATCAGAGGTAGAATATTCAGGACTGCTTTGTTTTGATTGGTCCGTGAAGTTAGGGCACTCATCAGAAACACAAACGAAATTTTTGGTATGATTGCTTTCTGCCTGTTTGTGCTCCAATAAAATCAATTGTGACTCGATAGGTGTTCAAGATAAAAGTGTGTTCTAGAAAACTGTTACTGTCTTAATAAATCGTATACATTATTACTACCCTTTGGCTATAATTTTACAGTATTATACGTACTACACATTTAGTTTCACAACTTTTAGAAAAGAAACGACAGTTATTTTTTCACTAGGATTTTTTTGAAAATTAAAATATTTAGCATTTTGAGTTTGAACCCTGAAAATAAAAACAGAAACAAATTTGATCAACCGCAACTATACGGTCGGTTAATTTTCCAGTTGAGTAATTTTTGGGTATATAAAATCACGTCAAGCATTACTATAATCAGTGTTGTCAGAACAGTCCAGAAGATGTATACTTTAATTGAATTTTCGTTCCCGGTTTTGTTACTACTTCCAGTAGAAATGTTGGTGACGGTTTTGAGGTGAGTAAAGGATTATTTTTTATTTTAATGTTTAAATTTTAATCTGTTGTATGTTTTAGGTACCTGGACGAGAAGTCTCTAGTAAATGCTGTGGTTTGCCAGCAAACGTTTTATGAGCGTTTGCAAAGGCGACCCAGTTTTAAGAAAGAGAGTAAGGAAGTGCATCCTACGTCAGAAGAAGCTGCATCAGCAAGCGGCAATAAATGCTCAATTGGGGGTAGAAATAATTCGTAGTGATGTATCACATATTTTGGATTGAACCAGAATAAAAAGATGCAGTTGTTCCTCAGAACCACGTCACTCCTCAACACCAAGCACCACGACCACAGGGCTTTAGGAAAATTTGAAGACGATCGTAAGAAAGGAGATTATTATTTAAATAAGATGTAATTGACAAATTTAATGTAAATTGTAACGAAAAGTATGTACTTTTGATACCTACTCAAATTTATGTTTATTTTAGATTATGTAAATTGGATTGAACCAGAATATAAAAGTGCGAGTTGTCTTTAGGACCACGTCACTGTTCAACACCGAGCACAGAGTTTTAAGAGAAATTTTGAAGAAGATCGTAATGAAGGAGGAGGTAAAATTCGCAAAAAGGAATAAAACCCTCTGAACCCTACAAATTAGTTAGATTGTGAATATTATTTGAGTAATTGACCAATTTTAAATAAATTGTAAAGAATAGTTGTACTTTTGATACTTAAATTTAAGTAAACGTTCATGTATGATTTAGTTAATTTTCAAAAATTAATTAATAAGAAAAACAACGAAAATACACTTTTTCTTGTTATAAAATATTAAACTACTATTTTCAAGTTATTTTGTTTTTCAACATATTAAATTAAGTCAGAATTTTTGATTAAAATACAGTGGCGGCTTGTCAATGAGATCAATTGGTCAATAAATGTATCGCAGCCATAAACTAATATTTTATCTAAAATTCAGAAGTTCAAGGCTTCTATTTAACTTTATGTCACATACTCAACACGGTCTTATTCAAGGTATTTATTATGTTAAAAATAAACAACAAAACATTATTCATAACGTAAAATACCTTCATAGTTGTGTCAAAGAAAATCACTAAATTATATTTTCATTTTGCTCTTCTTCAACACAGTAGTTTCCATTCTCTCCCTTGATATATTTTTTGTTTATTATTATTTGATTTTAGAAAACTGACTTATAACACTCTAAATCAAATTCTTCACTGCGTATTTTCCAGTCTAGACCATAATGTTTTATCTAAAGTTCATCAACATTTTTTTAATTTCTTAGGATGTATTTAAACTTTATTCAGTCTAATATTTTTGGGTTTATAAAAAATACAGTTTTTCCTTGTTTACATATTGTTTTGACATTATTTATATCATTGATGTAATGCAGCTCCCCCTTTACTAAGATTTGATTTCTTATTCTACAACGAGTCACAATCAATCCCTTGCACAAATTGAGTTTGAAGCGCAAATATGATTCGATTTCAATGTTTTGTTGAGTCTCGATCCTCCTATTTTGAACTTTCCAGTCTTGGCCTAATTTTATTAACGTACCATACTCTTCAAAAAATATTATAGTATTCATTAACTTTTACTATTGTATCTTGTTTCGTAACTTTTTTTAATGAAACCAAATACTCTGTCCGCAGACAGAAAAGATTGACCAGTAATAAGAAATACAATTTGAACCGGTTGTATGTGGACATTCTAAAAGCCATTTCGCAGCCATATTCAACACAGTGGTATTTTTTATTTTGGCCCGAACAACCATCGAATGTTAGTCGCTACCTCTGTTATAGCTTCAGGGATATCGATATCTTCTTTAACTTCGTTTTTAAGTTTTTTCTTTAAAAATTCAAACATTTAACTATTTTAGATTTTTTTTATAGGACTACTTAAACAAAAAGTTTACGCAAATAATTTAAACCATAATATTGAAGACTTGAAACAAGCTATCATTGATGCCGTTAACGAAATTACCCCAGAAATGCTGCGAAACACATTCAAAGAATTTAGAAAGAGAATTGAGAGATGTTTTTGAAGCTGGGGAGGATATATTTAATAGATGTTTTTGTTTACTCTTAGTGTTTCTTACATTATTATTATGTATTGTTATTTTTAATAGTGATTATAATTCTTGAATAGTTAACATGTTGTCAAATATTTATTAAAGAATGTCAGTTAGAAAATTATTTATAAAATTTGACAGTTACTTGGTACATCGTAAACGTCACTCACTAGATTAATACATTATTTTCGAACTTAGTGCAAAAATTCATACGGTTGTCATATAACTGGCTATAAATGAGACGGGTTTGAAAAACTTGAATTTTATTTTATTTTATGTGGTTTCAGAACAAGCAAAACTTTTTATCAAGAATGACATTTTTCACTAAAACTAATACTTAAACATTTTGCACCTATAGGATACCCCATCCGTGGACACACTGTAGATATGTCAAAAATCTCCTATCGTCTTTTACACTCTTGTGGTTAACACACGTAAAATAATTTAACAAACTAGACTTTTTATCTTCAATATGTGTTAGCAATTAACTTATCAACAATCAAATTATGATTCATATTTTTAACATTAATTTCTATTTTGTATACAGTTTGCTCTTCTCGAGCCCTTCTAGGTGGAGGTGAATGAAACAACAACTCAATATGTTGTCAACGCCGACGTTTCGCCCCCTACGCGTAGGGGGTTATTTGTCGTTTGTATCAAGTTGGGCTTGTTTGTTTGTCTTTTAATTAAATATCGTTTTTAACCACAACTTATATATATATATATATATGTATGACTGTTTTTGTTGTTTTTTAATCCGTGTGTGACGTTTCCATCAATTGATGGTAATTGAGACTACCAACTTTTATCTGTTATGAGCCTTGATAAAGCCCTACGCATAGGGGGCGAAACGTCGGCGTTGACAACATATTGAGTTGTTGTTTGATTCACCTCCACCTAGAAGGGCTCAAGAAGAGCAAACTGTATACAAAATTTATAATCTTGGAGGAATACTCACCTGATTAATTTCTATTAATTAGACAGCCCTGATGAAGTTAGTAACTCACTAACGAAATATTGGCCATTTAATAAAACAATGTTAAATTTCATGGTATTTGATCAAGATCCAATTATCCTATTATTTAATTAACAATTTTTGAGGATCAAGATCCTGCCTTCCAACTTAGTTCTGAAGTTATGGCTTATGATGAATAATTCGGTTACTTGTGTAATTTGAATAAAAAGGAAAGAAAAAGAAATTTTAATAAAGAAGATGGTAATAGTATTATTGATCAATCTTTTTAATAATACTACCTTCTAGTTTGGAGCTACAAACGATTTTGTATCAGAGGTAAAATTTCCAGGAATGTTTGAATTGTTAGGTCCGTGAAGTTAGGGGACTCATCAGAAGCACAAACGAAATTTTTGATATGTGTAAGTGTAAGATTTCTATTTTACTTTACGTCACATGCTCAACAGTGTCGGGCTTATTACGAAGCATATATTTACTATTCGTATTAAAAGCGACTAGTCTTTGGCATGCTTGTTAAGCTGTTTTATTATTTGATAATAGTAAACTATAATGGCAATGTAGTCATATCAATAAATTTTAACATAGCAACATGAACACATAATTTCAGATTTTATCAGTTTCATACACTATAGTCATCAAATACCACCATGACATGCTTTGTAAGATTCTTATTTTGGGCACACATTCTAGGGGATGTTGTCCAGAATTTGAAACAGAAGCGCTTTTTACTTTGGATTTATCAGCGTTGCCTTATTTGGCATTTCCGGTTATTTTGCAAGTTTTTGGTGAACACTTACTAGATATAAATTGTTCTTCTGAACAATAAAATTAGTAAAGTAAATATTGCAAAGATCTTTAACGTACACTTAATACAAAATTTAGCATTTAGAATTTAAACTTCATAAAGAAAGACAGGAATAAATTCGATCAACCGCAACGATACGATCGGTTAATTTTCCAGTTGAGTAAGTTTTGGGCATATAAAATCACGTCATGCATTTCAGTATTCAGTGTTGTCAGAACAGTACCGAAGATGTACACTTTAATTGAGTCTTCTTTCCTAGTTTTGATACTGCTTCCAGTAGAAATGTTGGCTACGGTTTTGAGATTAGTAAAGGTATACAAGCGTTAATAAAAGCGCAATTGGGAGTAGAAATAATTCGTAGTGAGGTATCGCATATTTTTGGATTAAACGGGAATAAAAAAGTGCGAGTTGTTCTTTAGAACCACGTCACTGTTCAACATCGAGCACAGAGTTTTAAGAGAAATTTTGAAGATGATCGTAAGAAAAGAGGCGGTAAAAACCGCAAAAATGTAAACAACGCTCTGATGAACCCTACAAATTAGTTTGATTGTAAATATTATTTAAGTAAAATGTAATTGACCGATTTTAAATAAAATGTAACGAATAGTTGTACTTTTGATACTTAAATTTAAGTAAACGTTCATGTTTGATTTAGTTAATTTTCAAAATTAATTAATAAGAAAAACGAACAAAAATACACTTTTTTTGTTATAAAAGTATTAAACTAATTTTTCCAAGTTGTTTTGGTTTATCAACATATTAAATTAAGTCTGAATTTTTGATTAAAATACAGTGGCGGCTTGTCAATGAGATCAATTGGTTACTAAATGTGCCGCGGCCATAAAACTAATATTTTATCTAAAATTCAGAAGTGCAAGGTTTCTATTTAACTTTATGTCACATGCTCAACACGGTCTTATTCAAGTACTCCTTACGCAGCATATATTTAATGTTCGTGTTAAGTGACTAGTACGATTGTATAAAGCAACCTTAAATAGAGAGAGAGTATGGTATGCTTGTTAAGCCTTTGTTATTTAATAATAGTAAACAATAATGGCACAATAGCCAAAACAAAAAGTTTTAGCAAAGCAACATGAACCACAAATTTAAGATTTTACGAATTTTATAATCAATAGTTCTCAAATACCACCATGATTAGCTTTATAAGACTGTTGTTTTGAACAAACACTTTTGGGGATGTTGTCCAGAATTTGACATTGAAGAGCTTTCTACTTCGGATTTGTCAGCGTGGCCTTATTTGACGTTTCCGATTATTTTGCAAGTTTTCGGTGTATACTTACTAGACCAGGCTACCCTTCAACACCAAACCCACGAACCAAGAATTTTGGGAGAACTTCATAGGTTTACATAGGTTTTGTGTCTCTGTCTTTATTATTGTATAATAAATAAATAAATAAACTTGAAGTTGATCTGTAATTTCTATCGCTAATATTTTTTGCTTTTAACAAATAGTCAAATTTTGTGTGTAACAACTCCTTCTAACAATTATTATTGCGTTAAGGGGAAAGTTCAAGAAATTGAAAACAAAACGCTTTAAAAAACATTTTTGTGGCTGTTGGAAATTCAAAAAGCATATTGAATGAAATACAGATGCAAAATCAAAATTAAAGAGATAGACGTTTAATTTTGAAAATAGAAAATAGAATAGGGAACATCTACAACGCAAAAATAAAATGTTTAGTTTTTTAAGTTTTTGTATTTTTGCAATAAATAAATAAACAAAAGCTAAAAATTTCAAAAATAATCAATGAAAAGTGTACGAGTGTCACAATTTTATTGTGTTCTTTGGTAGTGTGGAAAACAATAAATTTTATTGAGGAAAATAACAGAGTCCCTATTTTCAAAACCGGCTAAATCCATTGAACATTGTTATTCAAAACCACGAAAACTACTACATAAAGTGACATAATGCAAAAAATTAGAATTGTCCCTTGCTTCCGTAAAAACATGTTTTATTATTTAATAAACATAAATATGAATTTTAAAATTTAGAAAGTCCCATCCAAAAACAATTTGGAATTACCGCTGTTTAAAATTGAACAATGCCTTAGTATCTAAAATTAAAAAAAATTAAGTATACTGGAAGCAGTACAACAATTGTTATTTTTACCTTAACTTTTAGGAAACATTTTTTTCCAGTCCATTTGAGTTTCTTAACTTAACCTTCAAAATAAAAAGAACAAAACCCAAACTGGCTGTTTTCTAGATTAAGCCGATTCTGTTTTTATAGCACCATTAACATAAAATGTACGTATTGTATTTAGCAGATTTTGTTTCGCAACTGGATTTAGTCGATATTGAAATTAAACGTAAGTGTGCGCTATCTAGTTTTGGAATTGACCCTTATATTTAGCATTTAATTTCGGTGTATTTACAAGGTTTTGGAACGTAATTTTTTTAAATAAATCGATTGGTATATTTTTCTACAAGATGGCATCATTAACCCATTTCGTGAAGAAAGTGGATTTAGCCGGTTATGGAAATAGGGGACTCAACTATACCTGGTGTTTGAATTCGAATATGAGTACAATCAATAACACCTATAACTTTTGCAAAAAGTGTTATCCTATAAAAATTTACTTTTGTGTGTAATTGCGTCTTTTCATCAGCTGTAGTTTTATAGATATGTCAAAATCTCCTATCGCTATATAAAAACAAATAGGGTAATCAAAAACTACTTCAGATGAATAATTCGGTTACTTCTGTAATTTGAAAGAAAAGGAAAGAAAAAGAAATTTTAATAAAGAAGATGTCAATAGTATTATTGTTCAATCTTTTTTAATAATACTAAATTCTAGTTTGGAGCTACAAACGATTTTGTATCAGCGGTAGAATTTCCAGGAATGTTTGTTTTGTTAGGTCCGTGAAGTAAGGGGACTCATTATTGTGCTCCAATAAAATCAATTGTGACTCCGTAGGTGTTTCAGTTAAGAGCGTTTTCTAGAAAACTGTTACCTTCTTACTGTCTTACCTTTTGGATGTAATTTTACAGTATCATACGTACTACACATTTAGTTTCACAACCTTTTAGGAAAGAAACGACAGGTATTTTTTCACTAGGAATTTTTAGAAATTAAAATATTTAGCATTTTGAATTTGAAACCTGAAAATAAAAACAGAAACAAATTTGATCGGTTGCAACAATACGGTCGGTTAAATTTCCAGTTGAGTAATTTTTTCGGTATATAAAATCACGTCAAGCATTACTATAATCAGTGTTGTCAGAACAGTCAAGAAGATGTTCACTTTAATTGAAACTTCGTTCCCGGTTTTGTTACTACTTCCAGTAGAAATGTTGGTGACGGTTTTGAGGTGAGTAAGTAATATTTTTGGATTTATAAAAAACACAGTTTTACCTTGTGTACATATTGTTTTGACATTATTTATATCATTGATGTAATGAAGCTCCTCCTTTACTAAGGTTTGATTTCTTATTCTACAACGAGTCACAATCAATCCCTTGCACAAGTTAAGATTGAAGCGCAAATATGATTCGGATTTCAATGAAATCATATACTGTGTTCGCAGACAGAAAAGATTGACCAGTAATAGAAAATAGGATTTGAACACGTTGTATATGGACATTCTAAAAGCCATTTTGCAGCCATATCCAACACAGTGGTATTTTTATTTTGGCCCGTACTACCATCGAATGTTAGTCGCACCTCTGTAATAGCTGCAGGAATATCGATTTTGTTTAAAGTATTATAAACAGCTGACAATTTCATTAGAACCTTTTGCAGATTAATTCTCGAGTCATGCATGAATAAACACGTTTTGTTTAGTCAGTTTAAAATATCTACCTCAATGTCAGAGCTATTTGTGCTCCTGGTTCAATGGCTTTTCTGAAGCTTTTTTCGCTATTACAGTGCCTACCCACGCCAACAGCAATTCAAACTGATCGATTGTTAGTCTGGTGTAATTAAAGAACATATCTGGTTCTTGTAACCTCATTTCTTTAATGGGATTATGATAATCGCCCTGATTTCTCCGATTTTGGTTTATAGGCCTCACCCATCATCTCCTTTCTTTCTTTTGTTTTAAACACAAATAATAAGTGCCTAACGTTAATGCTAGAGTACTTATTAATTTTCTTTTTCTTATATTCATAATCGCCATTTTGTTTTGTATTTGACTGACAGAAGTACTAACGTGAACGCTGCTCACACATGCGCACCAAGCTTCTGTTCCTATAATTAATCCGTAAAAGTTAGGAGTTGTTTGGAGGTTCTGAATAAAGCTTTACTATCTTAATAAATCGTATACATATTACTACCCTTTGGCTATAATTTTACAGTATCATACGTATTACACATTTAGTTTCAGAACCTTTTAAAAAACCAAAGTTATTTTTTTACTCGGATTTTTTAGAAACTAAAATATTTAGCATTTTGAATTTAAACCCTGAAAATAAAAACAAACACAAATTTGATCAACCGCAACGGTACGGTCGGTTAATTTTCCAGTTGAGTAATTTTTTGGGTATATAAAATCACGTCAAGCATTACTATAATCAGTGTTGTCAGAACAGACCAGAAGATGTACACTTTAATTGAATCTTCGTTCCCGGTTTTGTTACTACTTCCAGTAGAAATGTTGGTGACGGTTTTGAGGTGAGTAAAGGATTATTTTTATTTTAATGTTTAAATTTTAATCTGTTGTATGTTTTAGGTACCTGGACGAGAAGTCTCTTGTAAATGCTGTGTTTGCCAGCAAACGTTTTATGAGCGTTTGCAAGGGCGACCCAGTTTTAAGAAAGAGAGTAAGGAAGTGCATCCTACGTCAGAAGAAGCTGCATCAGCAAGCGGCAATAAATGCTCAATTGGGTGTAGAAATAATTCGTAGTGATGTATCACATATTTTGGATCGAACCAGAATAAAAGATGCGAGTTGTTCCTCAGAACCACGTCACTCTTCAACACCAAGCACCACGAGGAGAAATTTTGAAGACGATCGTATGAAAGGGGGCGGTAAAATCCGCAGAAAATGTAAACAACGCTCTGAACCTTACAAATTAGTTAGATTGTAATTATTATTTAAATAAGATGTAATTGACAAACTTAATGTAAAATGTAACGAAATTTATGTACTTTTGACACCTACTCAAATTTATGTTAGCGCTTATGTTTATTTTAGATTATGTTAAAAAAAATAAATTAATTTCAAAAAATACTTTTTTATGAAAAAATATTCCATCAGTATTTCTAAATTGTTCTAGTTTATTAACATATTAAATTAAATACTTGTGAAGTCTTTTTTTATTAAAAAACAGTGGCGGCTTGTCAATCAGATCAATTGGTCAATAAATGTGTCGTGGCCATAAAACAAATATTTTACATAAAGTATTCAAATATTGCAATTTCTTTGATACTAATGTAAGATTTCTATTTTACTTTACGTCACATGCTCAACAGTGTCGGTCTTATTCAAGTACTTCTTACGAAGCATATATTTAATATTCGTATTAAAAGCGACTAGGTTATATAAAACAACGTGAAATAGAGGAAGAGAATCATCTTTGGCATGCTTGTTAAGCTGTTTTATTATTTGATAATAGTAAACGATAATGGCAATGTAGTCATATCAAAAAATTTTAGCAAAGCAACATGAACCCATAATTTCAGATTTTATCAGTTTCATGCACTATAGTCATCAAATATCACCATGACACGCTTTGTAAGATTGTTATTTTGGACACACATTCTAGGGGATGTTGTCCAGAATTTGAAACAGAAGTTCTTTTTACTTTGGATTTATCAGCGTTGCCTTATTTGGCATTTCCGGTTATTTTACAAGTTTTTGGTGAATGTTCTTCTGAACATAAAAATTAGTAAAGTAAATATTGCAAAGATCTTTAATGTACACTTAATACAAAATTTAGCATTTAGAATTTAAACTTCATAAAGAAAGACAGGTATAAATTCGATCAACCGCAACGATACGATCGGTTAATTTTCCAGTTGAGTAAGTTTTGGGCATATATAATCAATTCAGTGTTGTCAGAACAGTACCAAAGATGTACACTTTAATTGAGTCTTCTTTCCTAGTTTTGATACTGCCTCCAGTAGAAATGTTGGCTACGGTTTTGAGATTAGTAAAGGTATACAATCGTTAATAATAGATTGTAAATATTATTTAAGTAAGATGTAATTGACCAATTTTAAATAAATTGTAACGAATAGTCGTACTTTGATACTTAAATTTAAGTAAACGTTCATGTTTGATTTAGTTAATTTTCAAAATTAATTAATAAGAAAAAACAACAAAAATACACTTTTTTGTTATAAAAATATTAAACTACTATTTTCAAGTTATTTTAGTTTATCAACATATTAAATTAAGTCTGGATTTTTGATTAAAATACAGTGGCAATGAGATCAATTGGTCAATAAATGTGTCGCGGTTATAAAACTAATATTTTATCTAAAATATACAAATGTTGCCATTTCTTTGATTCTAATTCAGAAGTGCAAGGTTTTTATTTAACTTTACGTCACATGCTCAACATGGTCTTATTCAAGTACTCCTTACGGAGCATATATTTAATGTTCGTATTAAGTGACTAGTACAGTTTTATAAAACAACCTGAAATAGAGGGAGAGTATGGTATGCTTGTTAAGCCGTTTTGTTATTTAATAATAGTAAATATTAATGGCACAATAGTCAAATCAAAAAGTTTTAGCAAAGCAACATGAACCACAAATTTAAGAGTTTCATTATCAATAGTTCTCAAATACCACCATGATTAGCTTTGTAAGATTGTTGTTTTGAACAGGCACTTTTGGGGATGTTGCCCAGGATTTGAAATAGAAGAGCTTTCTACTTCGGATTTGTCAGCGTGGCCTTTTTTGGCGTTTTCGATTATTTTTCATGTTTACGGTGTATACTTACTAGACCAGGCCACCCTTCTACACCAAACACCACGGACCAAGAATTTTAGGAGAACTTCATAAGCTTACATAGGCTTTGTGTCTCTGGCTTTATAATTTTATAATAAATAAATAAACTTTTGAAGTTGATCTGTAATTACTATCGCTAATATTTTTTTACTATTAACGAAGAGTCAAATTTTGTGTGGAACAACTCCTAGAGATTATTATTGCGTTAAGAAGGAAAGATCAAGAAATTTTGTATTTTTGCAATAAATAAATAAACAAAAACAAAAATTTCGAAAATAATTAATGAAAGGTGTACGAGTGTCACAATTTTATTGTGTTCTTTGGTAGGGTAAACAACAATAGATTTTATTGAAGAAAATAAGGACTGAGGGCGAAAAAACATTAACATTGAAAAACTTGCATAACTTTTAAACCGCTAAATAAATTTTCAAAAAAATTTAGTTTTGGATAGGTTATTTATTATATAAAAATTAAGATAAAACAAAAATCAATCAGACTTATCGTCATAAAAATTTTGAGCTTGTCGGGAATGGTCTCCATCATGGCTTTTATGGTGGTGCTCGACACTTTCTTGGTCGCTACGGTCCACATTTTCCAAATACTTTCAATCGATTTTGTAGTCTTTTTTGTCTGCTTCAAGCTTCTTTCACCAAAGCCCAGTACCGCTCGATTGGGCGAAGCTCAGGGCAATTTGGTGGGTTAGCCTCCCTGGGTACAAAATCGACATGATTCTCTTCGTACCATTTTTTGTCTGCTTACTGTAATGGCACGAAGCTAAATCCGGCCAAAAAATGTGGATACCTTATGTTTACTCAGAAAAGGCCGCAATCTTTTTGGAGACACTCCTTCGTGTAAATATCGGAGTTAATTGTTCCATTTGTTATGAAAGATTGGCTTCTTTCACCGCAGCTACAAATCGCCTGCCAAACGAGATATTAATATAAACTTGGACTTTATTTTAGTTCTAAACTTCTTAGGAACATTTCCTCGTCCACAGGAAACATAAAACTCCTGACCAGGTAGTTGAGAAAAATCGGCGAGGACGTAAGTCTCATCGTCCATCACGCAACATTGACATTTTTGGAAAAAATCTGCTCTCAACTTTCTGGCTCGTTTCTTGGCTTCAATGTTTTTCTCCGCATTACGATCTGGAGTTGTTTGAACTTTGTAGGACTTAAATCCACTCCTTTTTTTTCGAATTGTCTTTTCCGACAAGTCGACTTTTGCAACTAATTTCCGGTTCGATATCAGCGGATTCTTAACCATCGCAGATGTTGCCTTTTGCACCTATTTTGGTGAATGAAAACCCTCTAGTCGTCCACTTCCTGGTTTCCGTGTACCGCTTGATGACTTTTGCTGCCACTTGCCTGCAAACTTTTGCCTCCTTTGCAATGCGAACGACTGACCATTGTGGATTCTCAACAAATTTTTTAATGATTATTCTATGTACTTCCACTACTTTTGCCATTGTGAACACAATTTGACTCAAATAAAAATAAAAATTTGACGACATATTCTGACAACTATTTCAAAGCCTACTATATCAAAATTTTGTAAAAAATTGTATGGTATAAAAGTTATGCAAGTTTTTCAATGTTAATGTTTTTTCGCTCTCAGTCCTTAACTGAGTCCCCTACTTTTCAAAACCAGCTAAATCCATAGAGATTTTTTTTTCAAAAACCACCAAAAACTGCTACGCAAAATGACATAATGCAAATAATTGTAATTGTATTTTGCTTCCGCAAAACATGTTTTATTATTTAATAAACATAGAAATTCGAATTTTTAAAATTTAGAACGTCCCATCCAAAAACAATTTGGAATTGCCACTTTTTGAAATTGAACAATGATTTAGTACCTTTTGAAACAAAACACGTAAACATTAGTAGGAAAAACTCTTATATTACATAAGATAAACAGCAAAACATTATTTATTACGTAAAATACCTTCATAGTTGTGTCAAACAAAATCACTAAATTATATTTTCATTTTGTTGTTCTTCAACACAGTAGTGTCCATTCCATTATTTATATCATTGTTGTAATGAAGCTCCCACTTTACTAAGAATTGATTTCTTATTCTACAACGAGTCACAATCAATCCCTTGCACAAGTTGAGTTTGAAGTGCAAATATGATTTTGATTTCAAGATTTTGTTGAGTCTCGATCTTCCTATTTTGAACTTTCTAGTCTTGGCCTAATTTTTATAGCGTACCATACTCTTCAAAGATATTATAGTATTCATTAACTTTTACTATTGTATCTTGTTTCTTAACTTTTATTTTTCAATGAAATCATATACTGTGTCCGCAGACAGAAAAGATTGACCAGTAATAGAAAATAGAATTTGAACACGTTGTATATGGACATTCTAAGAGCCATTTTGCAGCCATATCCAACACACTAGTATTTTTATTTTGGCCCGAACAACCATCGAATGTTAGTCGTACCTGTGTTTATAGCTTCAGGGATATCGATTTTGTTTAAAGTATTATAAACAGCTGACACAATTTCATTAGAATCTTTTGCAGATTGATTCTCAACTCATGCATGAATAAACACATGTTGCTTAGTCAGTTTACTTTTTGAAGATCTAACTATTACTGTGAAAGTGTAGGCATACAACTGCCGTTTTATATCTGATCTGATCTAATGAAATTGTGTTCATTAGAATCTTTTGCAGATTGATTCTCAACTCATGCATGAATAAACATATGTTGCTTAGTCAGTTTACTTTTCGAAGATTCTAAGTCTCTTTAAGACCCTTCCACTATATCTAAAACCGGCTGTTTTCTAGATTAAGCCGATCCTTTTTTATAGCACCACTAACATAAAATGTTCCGATTGTATTTATCAGATTTTGTTTCGCAACTGGATTTAGTCGATATTGAAACTAAACGTAAGTGGTTTTGGAATTGACCCTTACATTTAGTATTTAATTTTAGTGTATTTACAGGGTTTTGAAACGTAATTTTTTTTAAATAAAACGATAGGTATGTTTTTCTACAAGATGGCATCATTAACCAATTTCGTGAAGAAAGTGGAGTAGCCGGTTTAGGAAATAGAGAACTCAACTATACCTGGTGTTTGAATTCGAATATGAGTATAATCAATAACACCTATAACTTTTGGAAAACGTGTTATTCTATAAAAATTTACTTTTGTGAGTAATTGCTTCTTTTCATCAGCTGTAGTCTTATAGATATGTCAAAATCTCCTACCGTTATATAAATACTTGTAGGGTAATCAAAAACTACTTCAGATGAATAATTCGGTTACTTCTGTAATTTGAAAGAAAAGGAAAGAAAAAGAAATTTTAATAAAGACGATGTCAATAGTATTATTGATCCATCTTTTTAATAATTCTACTTTCTAGTTTGGTGCTACAAACGATTTTGTATCAGAGGTAGAATATTCCAGGACTGTTTGTTTTGATTGGTCCGTGAAGTTAGGGACTCATCAGAAGCACAAACGAAATTTTTGGTATGATTCATTTCTGCCTGTTTGTGCTCCAATAAAATCAATTGTGACTCCATAGGTGTTCAAGTTAAAAGCGTTTTCTAGAAAACTGTTACTGTCTTAATATCGTTACATTATACTACCTTTTGGATATAATTTTACAGTATTATACGTACTACACATTTAGTTTCACAACTTTTAGAAAAGAAACGACAGTTATTTTTCACTAGGATTTTTTGAAATTAAAATATTTAGCATTTTGAATTTGAACCCTGAAAATAAAAACAGAAACAAATTTGATCAACCGCAACGATACGGTCGGTTAATTTTCCAGTTGAGTAATTTTTTGGGTATATAAAATCACGTCAAGCATTACTATAATCAGTGTTGTCAGAACAGTCCAGAAGATGTACACTTTAATTGAATCTTCGTTCCCGGTTTTGTTACTACTTCCAGTAGAAATGTTGGTGACGGTTTTGAGGTGAGTAAAGGATTATTTTTTATTTTAATGTTTAAATTTTAATCTGTTGTATGTTTTAGGTACCTGGACAAGAAGTCTCTTGTAAATGCTGTGTTTGCCAGCAAACGTTTTATGAGCGTTTGCAAGGGCGACCCAGTTTTAAGAAAGAGAGTAAGGAAGTGCATCCTACGTCAGAAGAAGCTGCATCAGCAAGCGGCAATAAATGCTCAATTGGGGGTAGAAATAATTCGTAGTGATGTATCACATATTTTTGGATCGAACCAGAATAAAAAGATGCGAGTTGTTCCTCAGAACCACGTCACTCCTCAACACCAAGCACCACGAGCACAGGGCTTTAGGAAAAATTTTGAAGACGATCGTAAGAAAGGAGGCGGTAAAATCCGCAGAAAATGTAAACAACGCTCTGAACCCTACAAATTAGTTAGATTGTAATTATTATTTAAATAAGATGTAATTGACAAATTTAATGTAAAATGTAACGAAAAGTATATACTTTTGATACCTACTCAAATTTATGTTAGCGCTTATGTTTATTTTAGATTATGTAAAAAATAATTCATAGTGAGGTATCGCATATCTTTGGATTAAACCAGAATATAAAAGTGCGAGTTGTTCTTTAGAACCACGTCACTGTTCAACACCGAGCACAGAGTTTTAAGAGAAATTTTGAAGAAGATCGTAAGGAAGGAGGAGGTAAAATCCGCAAAAAAAGGAATAAAACCCTCTGAACCCTACAAATTAGTTAGATTGTAAATATTATTTGAGTAATTGACCAATTTTAAATAAATTGTAAAGAATAGTTGTACTTTTGATACTTAAATTTAAGTAAACGTTCATGTTTGATTTAGTTAATTTTCAAAATTAATTAATAAGAAAAAACAACGAAAATACACTTTTCTTGTTATAAAAATATTAAACTACTATTTTCAAGTTATTTTTGGTTTTCAACATATTAAATTAAGTCAGAATTTTGATTAAAATACCGTGGCGGCTTGTCAATGAGATCAATTGGTCAATAAATGTGTCGCAGCCATAAAACTAATATTTTATCTAAAATTCAGAAGTTCAAGGTTTCTATTTTATGTCACATGCTCAACACAGTCTTATTCAAGTACTCCTTACGGAGCATATATTTAATGTTTAATGCAAAACAACATGAACCACATATTTAAGATTTTACGAGTTTCATAATTAATAGTTCTCAAATACCATCATGATTAGCTTTGTAAGATTGTTGTTTTGAACAAACACTTTTGGGGATGTTGTCCAGAATTTGAAATAGAAGAGCTTTCTACTTCGGATTTGTCAGCGTGGCCTTATTTGGCGTTTCTTAGACCACGCTACCATTCAACACCAAACCCACGAACCAAGAATTTTAGGAGAACTTCATAGGTTTACATAGGCTTTGTGTCTCTATCTTTATTATTGTATAATAAATAAATAAATAAACTTGAAGTTGATCTGTAATTTCTATTGCTAATATTTTTTTGCTGTTAACAAAGATTGGAATTTTGTGTGTAACAACTTCTTCTAACAATTATTATTACGTTAAGGGGGAAAGTTCAAGAAATTGAAAACAAAACGCTTTAAAAAACATTTTTATGGCTGTTGGAAATCAAAAGCGTATTGATTGAAATCCAGATGGAAAATCAAAATTAAAGAGATAGACTGTTAAGTTTGAAAATAGAAAATAAGAATAGGGAACATCTACAATGCAAAAATAAAATGTTTAGATTTTTAAGTTTTTGTATTTTTGCAATCAATAAATAAACAAAAACTACAAATTTCAAAAATTATTAATGAAAGGTGTCAGAGTGTCCCAATTTTATTGGGTTCTTTGATAGTGTGTAAAACAATAGATTTTATTGAGGAAAATAACAGTAAGTAAGATGTAATTGACAAACTTAATGTAAAATGTAACAAAAAGTGTGTACTTTTGATACTCAAATTTATGTTAGCGCTTATGTTTATTTTAGATTATGTTAAAAATAAACAACAAAACATTATTCATAACGTAAAATACCTTCATAGTTGTGTCAAAGAAAATCACTAAATTATATTTTCATTTTGCTCTTCTTCAACACAGTAGTTTCCATTCTCTCCTTGATATATTTTTCTTCATTAATATTTGATTTTTAGAAAACTGACTTATAACACTCTAAATCAAATGCTTCACTGCGTATTTTCCAGTCTAGACCATAATGTTTTATCTAAAGTTCATCAACATTTTTTAACTTCTTAGGATGTATTTGAACTTTATTCAGTCTAATATTTTTGGGTTTATAAAAAATACAGTTTTTCCTTGTATACATATTGTTTTGACATTATTTATATCATTGATGTAATGCAGCTCCCCCTTTACTAAGATTTGATTTCTTATTCTACAACGAGTCACAATCAATCCCTTGCACAAGTTGAGTTTGAAGCGCAAATATGATTCGGATTTCAATGTTTTGTTGAGTCTCGATCCTCCTATTTTGAACTTTCCAGTCTTGGCGTAATTTTATTAACGTACCATACTCTTCAAAAATATTATAGTATTCATTAACTTTTACTATTGTATCTTGTTTCGTAACCTTTTTTTTAATGAAACCAAATACTCTGTCCGCAAACAGAAAAGATTGACCAGTAATAAGAAATACAATTTGAACCCGTTGTGTATGGGCATTCTAAAAGCCATTTTGCAGCCATATCCAACACAGTGGTATTTTTATTTTGGCCCGAACAACCATCGAATGTTAGTCGCACCTCTGTTATAGCTTCAGGGATATCGATTTCTTAACTCTTCTTTAACTTTATTTTTTTTAATTTTTTCTTTAAAATTCAAACATTTAACTATTTTAGATTTTTTTTTATAGGACTACTTAAAACAAAAAGTTTACGCAAATAATTTAAACCATAATATTGAAGACTTGAAACAAGCTATCATTGATGCCGTTAACGAAATTACCCCAGAAATGCTGCGAAACACATTCAAAGAATTTAGAAAGAGAATTGAGAGATGTTTTGAAGCTGGGGGAGGATATATTTAATAGATGTTTTTTGTTTACTCTTAGTGTTTCTTACATTATTATTATGTATTGTTATTTTTAATAGTGATTATAATTCTTGAATAGTTAACATTGTTGTCAAATATTTATTAAAGAATGTCAGTTTGAAAATTATTTATAAAATTTGACAGTTACTTGGTACATCGTAAACGTCACTCACTAGATTAATACATTATGTCCGAACTTAGTGCAAAAATTCATACGGTTTTCATATAAATGGCTATAGAATGAAACTGGTTTTGAAAAACTTGAATTTTATTTTATTTTATGTGGTTTCAGAACCACAAAACTTTTTATCAAGAATGACATTTTTTACTAAAACTAATACTTAAACATTTTTCACCTATAGGATACCCCATTCGTGGACACACTGTATATATGTCAAAATCTCCTATCGTCTTTTTACACTCTTATGGTTAACACACGTAAAATAATTTAACAAACTTGACTTTTAATCTTCAATATGTGTTAGCAATTAACTTATCAACAACCAAATTATGGTTCATATTTTTAACATTAATTTCTATTAATTAGACAGCCCTGATGAAGTTAGTAACTCACTAACGAAATATTGGCCATTTAATAAAACAATGTTAAATTTCATGGTATTTGATCGAGATCCAATTACCCTATTATTTAATTAACAATTTTTGACGATCAAGATTACTGCCTTCCAACTTAGTTCTAGTTATGGCTTATGATGAATAATTCGGTTACTTGTGTAATTTGAATAAAAAGGAAAGAAAAAGAAATTTTAATAAAGAAGATGGTAATAGTATTATTGATCAATCTTTTTTAATAATACTACCTTCTAGTTTGGAGCTACAAACGATTTTGTATCAGAGGTAAAATTTCCAGGAATGTTTGATTTGTTAGGTCCGTGAAGTTAGGGGACTCATCAGAAGCACAAACGAAATTTTTGATATGATTCATTTCTGCCTGTTTGTGCTTCGATAATATCAATTGCGATTGTGTTTAAGTTAACAGCGTTTTCTAGAAAACTTTTAAGCTTCATTCAGAACCTCCAAACTAATACTTAAAATTAGTCCCTTCAATTATTCGTTCAAAAAGTTTTTGCCCATCATTCACAATGTACATAATTAATACATATAATTAGTATGTAAACCTGTGGCCACATCTACTGAATATTTTTACAGACTGTAAATATCGGCAACTATAAAATAAATTCTCACCTAATCTATTAGACGTTAACCTCAAAAGTTGAGCCCGTGTTATTTGTTTTGTGGTTGTGGTGGTAAAAATCATGGACAACAAAAGAGATGAAAAATTCATTAGTATGATTACCCAACACCCATTCCTTTTTACAAAAGGGAGGTGAAAAAATAAATGCATGAATCACTGAAAAGCAAGAGACACTTTAAAATATCTACCTCAATGTCAGAACTAATTGTGCTCCTGGTTCAATGGCTTTTCTGAAGCTTTTTTTCGTTATTACAGGGCCTACCCACGCCAACAGCAAATCAAACTGATCGATTGTTAGTCTGGTGTAATTAAAGAACACATCTGGGCCTTGTAACCTCATTTCTTTAATGGGATTATGATAATCGCCCTGATTTCTCCCATTTTGGTTTATAGGCCTCACCATCATCTCCTTTCTTTCTTTTGTTTTAAACACAAATAATAAGTGCCTAACGTTAATGCTAGAGTACTTATTAATTTTCTTTTCTTATATTCATAATCACCATTTTGTTTTGTATTTGCCTGACAGAAGTACTAACGTGAACGCTGCTCACGCATGCGCACCAAGCTTCTGTTCCTATAATTAATCCGTAAAGTTTGGAGTTTGCAAACTTCTACGTAAAGTAATAATTTTAAAGACTAATTTCGAATGCGGTGAACGCTGCGACTTAAATGCATTGGTCAAACTTTGACGTTAATTATGACTTATTAAT
This sequence comes from Abscondita cerata, assembly GCA_030710515.1. Lineage (NCBI taxonomy): Eukaryota > Metazoa > Arthropoda > Insecta > Coleoptera > Lampyridae > Abscondita > Abscondita cerata. The sequence goes on from JALBCR010000974.1 coordinate 243,904, forward strand.
TTTAAGTATTAGTTTGGAGGTTCTGAATGAAGCTTTACTATCTTAATAAATCGTATACATATTATTACTACCCTTTGGCTATAATTTTACAGTATTATACGTACTACACATTTAGTTTCACAACTTTTTAGAAAAGAAACGACAGTTATTTTTTCACTAGGATTTTTTTGAAATTAAAATATTTAGCATTTTGAGTTTGAACCCTGAAAATAAAAACAGAAACAAATTTGATCAACCGCAACGATACGGTCAGTTAATTTTCCAGTTCAGTAATTTTTGGGTATATAAAATCACGTCAAGCATTACTATAATCAGTGTTGTCAGAACAGTCCAGAAGATGTACACTTTAATTGAATCTTCGTTCCCGGTTTTGTTACTACTTCCAGTAGAAATGTTGGTGACGGTTTTGAGGTGAGTAAAGGATTATTTTTTATTTTAATGTTTAAATTTTAATCTGTTGTATGTTTTAGGTACCTGGACGAGAAGTCTCTTGTAAATGCTGTGTTTGCCAGCAAACGTTTTATGAGCGTTTGCAAAGGCGACCCAGTTTTAAGAAAGAGAGTAAGAAAGTGCATCCTACGTCAGAAAAAGCTGCATCAGCAAGCGGCAATAAATGCTCAATTGGGGGTAGAAATAATTCGTAGTGATGTATCACATATTTTTGGATCGAACCAGAATAAAAAGATGCGAGTTGTTCCTCAGAACCACGTCACTCTTCAACACCAAGCACCACGAGCACAGGGCTTTAGGAGAAATTTTGAAGACGATCGTAAGAAAGGAGGGGGTAAAATCCGCAGAAAATGTAAACAACGCTCTGAACCCTACAAATTAGTTAGATTGTAATTATTATTTAAATAAGGTGTAATTGACAAACTTAATGTAAAATGTAACGAAAAGTGTGTACTTTTGATACACAAATTTATGTTAACGCTTATGTTTATTTTAGATTATGTTAAAAATAAAAATAAATTAATTTCAAAAATACTTTTTTATGAAACAATATTCCATCAATATTTCTAAATTGTTCTAGTTTATTAACATATTAAATTAAATACTTGTGAAGTCTGATTTTTTTATTAAAAAACAGTGGCGTCTTGTCAATGAGATCAATTGGTCAATAAATGTGTCGCGGCCATAAAACAAATATTTTACGTAAAGTATTCAAATGTTGCAATTTCTTTGATACTAATTTAGAAGTGTAAGATTTCTATTTTACTTTACGTCACATGCTCAACAGTGTCGGTCTTATTCAAGTACTTCTTACGAAGCATATATTTAATATTCGTATTAAAAATAGACTAGTCTTTGGCATGCTTGTTAAACTGTTTTATTATTTGATAATAGTAAACGATAATGGCAATGTAGTCATATCAAAAAATTTTAGCAAAGCAACATGTACCCATAATTTCAGATTTTATCAGTTTCATGCACTATATATCTCACCATGACACGCTTTGTAAGATTGTTATTTTGAACACACATTCTAGGAGATGTTGTCCAGAATTTGAAACAGAAGCTTTTTACTTTGGATTTATCAGCGTTGCCTTATTTGGCATTTCCGGTTATTTTGCAAGTTTCTGGTGAACATTTACTAGGATATAAATTGTTCTTCTGAACATTAAAATTAGTAAAGTAAATATTGCAAAGATCTTTAATGTACACTTAATACAAAATTTAGCATTTACAATTTAAACTTCATAAAGAAAGACAGGAATAAATTCGATCAACCGCAACGATACGATCGGTTAATTTTCCAGTTGAGTAAGTTTTGGGCATATAAAATCACGTCATGCATTTCAGTATTCAGTGTTGTCAGAACAGTACCGAAGATGTACACTTTAATTGAGTCTTCTTTCCTAGTTTTGATACTGCTTCCAATAGAAATGTTGGCTACGCTTTTGAGATTAGTAAAGGTATACAAGCGTTAATAAACAGCCCAATTGGGAGTAGAAATAATTCGTAGGAGGTATCGGTGTTTTGCATATTTTTGATTAAACTGAATAAAAAGTGCGTGTTGTTTTTTAGAAACACGTCACTTTTCAACATCGAGCACAGAGTTTTAAGAGAAATTTTGAAAGAGGATCGAAGAAAAAATAAGAAAAGAGGCGGTAAATCCGGGGGCTAAAAATGTGGGAAACAACGATCTGAACCCTACAAATTAGTTTGATTGTAAATATTATTTAAGTAAGATGTAATTGACCAATTTTAAATAAATGTAACGAATAGTTGTACAAAGACAATTTTCGAAATTAATTAATAGAGTAAAACAACAAAAATACACTTTTTTTGTTATAAAAATATTAATCTAATATTTTCAAGTTGTTTTGGTTTATCAGCATATTAAATTAAGTCTGGATTTTTAATTAAAATACAGTGTTGTCAATGAGATCAATTGGTCAATACATGTGTCGCGGCCATAAAACTAATATTTTATCTAAAAATCCAGAAGTTCCAGATCGCAAGGTTTCTATTTAACTTTACGTCACATGTTCAACACGATCTTATTCAAGTACTCCTTACTTCTTCATATATTTAATGTTCATATTAAGGGTCTAGTACGGTTGTATAAAGCAACCTGAAATAGAGAGAGTATGGTATGCTTGTTAAGCCGTTTTGTTATTTAATAATAGTAAATATTAATGGCACAATAGCCAAAACAAAAAGTTTTAGCAAAGCAACATGCACCACAAATTTAAGAGTTTCATAATCAATAGTTCTCAAATACCACCATGATTAGCTTTGTAAGGTTGTTATTTTGAACAGACACTTTTGGTGATGTTGTCCAGAATTTGAAATAGAAGAGCTTTCTACTTCGGATTTGTCAGCGTGGCCGTTTTTGGCGTTTTCGATTATTTTGCAAGTTTTCGGTGTATACTTACTATACCAGGCCACCCTTCTACACCAAACACCACGAACCAAGAATTTTAGGAGAACTTCATCAGCTTATATAGGCTTTGTGTCTCTGGCTTTATAATTTTATAATAAATAAATAAACTTTTGAAGTTGATCTGTAATTACTTTTGCAAATATTTTTTTACTATTAACGAAGAGTCAAATTTTGTGTGGAACAACCCTCCTAGATATTATTATTGCGTTAAGAAGGAAGATCAAGAAATGATTTTGCAATAAATAAATAAACAAAACAAAAATTTCGAAAATAATTAATGAAAGGTGTACGAGTGTCACAATTTTATTGTGTTTTTTTGGTAGGGTGAACAACAATAGATTTTATTGTAAAAATAAGGCCTGAGGGCGAAATAACATTAACATTGAAAAACTTGCATAACTTTTACACCGCTAAATAAATTTTCAAAAAATTTAGTTTTAGATAGGTTATTTATTATATAAAAAATTAAGAGAAAAACAAAAATCAACCAGACTTATCGTCATAAAAATTTTGAGCTTATCGGGTGTTTTAAAGTTAATTTAAACATACGAAAATTATTGTCGTACTACTTATTTCAAATAGTGTAATTTAGTAATAGTTGTGAAACAAGCTTAAAAGCAATATACAAACGGATTCAGCAAAACGCGATAATAGCATGTAGGTTACTAGATAATGCATATTTTTCATAATTTACGTCACAATTTCAGTGTGTATAAACATTGCGATTTATTAATAAAATTATCATTCTCAAAAAGTCTGGTCATTCTTAACTACTTCACGTAGAACTTGACATGGTGGACGTGTTAGTTACCTCGGTAAGCGTAGATCAACAGGGGGAATTCCATCTACCCCAGATCAAGCCAGAAGAGGGTGATCGCCTTAAAACTTTGTCCGATAATCAACCGATTACTTGGGCAAGGTTTACATTGGTCCTTCGAGAAGTTAAACGAACCAACGCCGTCGACAACATCACCAGACGTAAGCCGCCGGTCAAATACAAAATTACAACCACCATCCAGTCGACAATTAACTGCAACCACCATCCAGTCGACAATTAACTACAATCACCATCCAGTCGACAATTAACTGCAACCACCATCCAGTCGACAATTAACTACAACCACCATCCAGTCGACAATTAACTACAAACAGCAAGCGCCATCCAGTCGAAGACTAACTACAAACTACAACCACCATCCAGTCGACAATTAACTACAACCACCATCCAGTCGACAATTAACTACAACCACCATCCAGTCGACAATTAACTACAAACTACAACCACCATCCAGTCCACAATTAACTACAACCACCATCCAAGTCGACAATTAACTACAACCACCATCCAGTCGACAATTAACTACAAACTGCAAGCGCCATCCAGTCGAAGACTAACTACAAACTACAACCACCGTCTACTCGACAACTAGCCAAAAAAAAAAAAAGACCCCGACAACAAAAACACAACCCATCAACGGCAAACTGAGAAACTACGAAGAAACCAGATAACAAGAAAACGTACAATAAACAAGGCGGTCGTACTTAACCAACATACAACTCACAACTGAAAACAAGATGGAAACAGACAAAATGAACGCACTAGCCAAGCAGTAATAAATGGTGGGACAAGAAACCATAAGATTGCATTCAAACAACAAAAAGGACTCAGTATCACGCAAGACACCTTCTTATATTTCAAAACAATTGTCAGACCTAGAAACATTATGAGAGACGGCAGTACAAAACAACGACGAGCTAGTGTCCACAAAAATATTACAACATACTTATTTTACCACCAAGTACATCCAAATGATCTATGAAGAAGCAGTTAACTACCTAAAGACGTGCCCAAACCAACTGAAACACCTCATTGCAAAGAAAAATCAAATACAGGAGAAATCCAACTTGCCACCGCAACAAACAAGGATCAATTGAAACGGCTAAAATAGTAAGAATGGAGAATAAACAGCATGTATAAGACATTAATCCAAACCAACCAAGAAATTATGGAAAACAAAGAAAGTAAACGCTACGAATTTTCACAAAAAAAATAACTAGAGAATGGGAAGTTATACAAACATTACATGAAGACATGATGGACCATGAAGATGGATATCAAGGTTGAAAACAAATAGGAAAATATCGCAAAGACTTTAAGGCACAATATACAAACAGTCCAGCGACAAACAATGCCAAACTTCGCGCCCGTAGAATAACACTGCGGCTATGAAGAGTGGCCCACCTTTTATGACGTATTTCTGAAGGTCATACATAATAATGCTTCTCTAACCAACATTGAAAAGATGCAGTATCTAAAATCTCACACTAGAGGAGATGCAAGCACCATTATCCAGCACCTCCAAATCACTAAAGGGAATTATGCAACTGCGTGGAACGAGCCAGTATTCAAACTATCTGACGAAGTAAACAATATTCAACAAGCAGAAGAAAAAATTCAACTCGACTTGCAAGAGTCAACGTGGGCATCTTTGCGACACCATTCAGTAGCAACCAGTAGCATCACTACCGGAATTTTATTAACAATTGCAGCAATCATCGGGGATTACATCTGTATCGGTCGAAAAGACGGCTGAGACAAACTCAAACGAGATCGGACGGGACAGCAGCATCAACTACAGATGCAATCGAACTTCAACCCCTTAACATCAAATCCTATTCTGACCTAGAGAATGGGCAGAATGTTTAAAGTTAATTTAAACATACGAAAATTATTGTCGTACTACTTATTTCAAATAGTGTAATTTAGTAATAGTTGTGAAACAAGCTTAAAAGCAATATACAAACGGATTCAGCAAAACGCAATAATAGCATGTAGGTTACCTAGATAATGCATATTTTTCATAATTTACGTCACAATTTCAGTGTATATAAACATTGCGATTTATTAATAAAATTATCATTCTCAAAAAGTCTGGTCATTCTTAACTACCTTCCCTAGAACTTGACACGGTGGACGTGTTAGTTACCTCGGTAAGCGTAGATCAACAGGGGGAATTCCATCTACCCCCAGATCAAACCAGAAGAGGGTGATCGCCTTAAAACTTTGTCCGATAATCAACCGATTACTTGGGCAAGGTTTACATCGGGAATGGTCTCCATCATGGCTTTTATGGTGGTGCTCGACACTTTCTTGGTCGCTACGGTCCACATTTTCTAAAACTTTCAATCGATTTTGTAGTCTTTTTTGTCTGCTTCAAGCTTCTTTTCACCAAAGCCCAGTACCGCTCGATTTCGCAAAGGTCAGGGCAATTTGGTGGGTTAGCCTCCCTGGGTACAAAATCGACATGATTCTCTTCGTACCATTTTTTGTCTGCTTAATGTAATGGCACAAAGCTAAACCCGGCCAAAAAATGTGGATACCTTATGTTTACTCAGAAAAAGCCGCAATCCTTTTTGGAGACACTCCTTCGTGTAAATATCAGACTTATTGTTCCATTTGTTATGAAAGATTGGCTTCTTTTACCGCAGCTACAAATCGCCTGCCAAACGAGATATTTTTTTGGAAACTTAGACTTTATTTTAGTTCTAAACTTCTTAGGAACATTTCCTCGTCCACAGGAAACATAAAACTCCTGACCAGGTAGTTGAGAAAAATCGGCGAGGACGTAAGTCTCATCGTCCAACACGCAACATTGACGTTTTTGGAAAAAATCTGCTCTCAACTTTCTGGCTCGTTTATTGGCTTCAATGTTTTCTCCGTTTTACGATCTGGAGTTGTTTGAGCTTTGTAGGACTTAAATTTACTCTTTTTTTTTGTTTTTCGAATTGTCTTTTCCGACAAGTCGACTTTTGGAGCTAATTTCCGGTTCGATATCAGCGGATTCTTAACCATCGCAGATATTGTCTTTTGCACCTTTTTGGTAAATAAAAACCCTCTAGTCGTCCACTTCCTGGTTTCCGTGTTATGGTAAAGTCTTCCTTGTACCGCTTGATGACTTTTGCTGCCACTTGCCTGCAAACTTTTGCCTCCTTTGCAATGCGAACGACTGACCATTGTGGATTCTCAACAAATTTTTTAATGATTAATCTATGTACTTCCACTACTTTTGCCATTGTGAACACAATTTTACTCAAATAAAAATAAAAATTTGACGACATATTCTGACAACTATTTCAAAGCCTACTATATCAAAATTTTGTAAAAAAATTATATGGTATAAAAGTTATGCAAGTTTTTCAATGTTAATGTTTTTTTGCTCTCAGTCCTTAACTGAGTCCCCTACTTTCCAAAACCGGCTAAATCCATTGAGAATTTTTTTTCAAAAACCACCACTATGCAAAATGACATAATGCAAAAAATTATAATTGTATTTTGCTTCCGCAAAAACATGTTTTATTATTTAATAAACATAGAAATTTGAATTTTTAAAATTTAAAACGTCCCATCCAAAAACAATTTGGAATTGCCGCTTTTTGAAATTGAACAATGGTTTAGTACCTTTTGAAACAAAACACGTATACATTAATAGGAAAAACTCTTATATCACATAAAATAAACAGCAAAACGTTATTCATTACGTAAAATATCTTCATAGTTGTGTCAAAGAAAATCACTAAATTATATTTTCATTTTGCTCTTCTTCAACACAGTAGTTTCCATTCCATTATTTATATCATTGATGTAATGAAGCTCCCCCTTTACTAAGAATTGATTTCTTATTCTACAACGAGTCACAATCAATCCCTTGCACAAGTTGAGTTTGAAGTGCAAATATGATTTTGATTTCAATGTTTTGTTGAGTCTCGATCCTCCTATTTTGAACTTTCCAGTCTTGGCCTAATTTTTTTAGCGTACCATACTCTTCAAAGATATTATAGTATTCATTAACTTTTACTATTGTATCTTGTTTCTTAACTTTTTTTTTCAATGAAATCATATACTGTGTTCGCAGACAGAAAAGATTGACCAGTAATACAAAATAGAATTTGAACACGTTGTATATAGACATTCTAAGAGCCATTTTGCAGCCATATCCAACACGCTAGTATTTTTATTTTGGCCCGAACAACCATCGAATGTTAGTCGTACCTGTGTTTATAGCTTCAGGGATATCGATTTTGTTTAAAGTATTATAAACAGCTGACACAATTTCATTAGAATCTTTTGCAGATTGATTCTCAACTCATGCATGAATAAACACATGTTGCTTAGTCAGTTTACTTTTCGAAGATCTAACTATTACTGTGAAGGTGTAGACATACAACTGCCGTTTATAATATGTAATCTGGTCAGGAATTTTGGGAAGCACTAAATTTTTTTTACATTCATATGAAATTGTTAGTAAATTGAAAAGGCATTGGACTTGGTTTTATGGAATTTCAGCTATATTCTCAAGTCTTCTTTAACTTTATTATTCATTTTTCTTCTAATTTTTTCATTAAAATTCAAACAAGTTGAGCACATATCTACTGAGGGAGAATTAAATTCAAGATTAAAACTGGTATTAAAAATACTTCTGAAAAAGGTTGATTTGCGGTGCATATTCTCATCAGATGATTTAATGTACATGGAGTGCAGTTTTGAATATTTAAATCACTTCTGAAGTATTGTCTTTCTGATCTTCCTCTGCAATAATGGATTTCCACGTCAGGAAACTGTTTAATAAAGTTTTAAATATTTTCTTTAATATCCCTTTTATGATGTGACCTGTAATCTCTACCTTGCCCTTCCTGTGGCATTTTGTTGTGACAAAAAAATCTCTTTAAAACCCCTTCCACTTTATATATTTTTTAAATTTAGTTATGCAAAAATGCTTCTTTACAAACAGGAACAACGGTTTTGTCCAACGAAGTAATTGGCTGCTAGGACACGATTTTTGTTGGAATTGGAATTTCTTACTCGTTGTACAGGACTGCATGAGACATACTTTAAAGTAAAGTTGTCTTGTGAACTTTTAACTGAAACCTTGTAAAATAGTTTATGGAATCTTTGAATATCTTCGTTAGACAACGTACTACATAGATATCTTTTAATTTTATGTTCACAATGTGTAATAACAGGGTCTTGATTTTTAGTGTATCTAAAATAAAAAAATTTAAGTATACTGGAAGCAGTACAACAATTGTCATTTTAATGTTAACTTTTAGACAACATTTTTCTTCCAGAATTTTGGATTATAATTTCTTTTTCAAGGTTTATTTGGAACGGTCTCAACAACTCTGTCCATTTGAGTTTCTTAATTTAACCATCAGAACAAATAAAACAAAACCCAAACCGGCTGTTTTCTAGATTAAGCCGATCCTCTTTTTATAGCACCACTAACATAAAATGTTCCGATTGTATTTATCAGATTTTGTTTCGCAACTGGATTTAGTCGATATTGAAACTAAACGTAAGTGGTTTTGGAATTGACCCTTACATTTAGTATTTAATTTTAGTGTATTTACAGGGTATTGAAACGTAATTTTTTTTAAATAAAACGATAGGTATGTTTTTCTACAAGATGGCATCATTAACCTATTTCGTGAAGAAAGTGGAGTAGCCGGTTTAGGAAATAGGGAACTCAACTATACCTGGTGTTTGAATTCGAATATGAGTATAATCAATAACACCTATAACTTTTGGAAAACGTGTTATTCTATAAAAATTTACTTTTGTGAGTAATTGCTTCTTTTCATCAGCTGTAGTCTTATAGATATGTCAAAATCTCCTACCGTTATATAAATACTTGTAGGGTAATCAAAAACTACTTCAGATGAATAATTCGGTTACTTCTGTAATTTGAAAGAAAAGGAAAGAAAAAGAAATTTTAATAAAGACGATGTCAATAGTATTATTGATCCATCTTTTTTAATCATTCTACTTTCTAGTTTGGTGCTACAAACGATTTTGTATCAGAGGTAGAATTTCAGGACTGTTTGTTTTGATTGGTCCGTGAAGTTAGGGCACTCATCAGAAGCACAAACGAAATTTTTGGTATGATTCGTTTCTGCCTGTTTGTGCTCCAATAAAATCAATTGTGACTCCATAGGTGTTCAAGTTAAAAGCGTTTTCTAGAAAACTGTTACTGTCTTAATAAATCGTATACATATTATTACTACCCTTTGGCTATAATTTTACAGTATTATACGTACTACACATTTAGTTTCACAACTTTTTAGAAAAGAAACGACAGTTATTTTTTCACTAGGATTTTTTTGAAATTAAAATATTTAGCATTTTGAGTTTGAACCCTGAAAATAAAAACAGAAACAAATTTGATCAACCGCAACGATACGGTCGGTTAATTTTCCAGTTGAGTAATTTTTTGGGTATATAAAATCACGTCAAGCATTACTATAATCAGTGTTGTCAGAACAGTCCAGAAGATGTACACTTTAATTGAATCTTCGTTCCCGGTTTTGTTACTACTTCCAGTAGAAATGTTGGTGACGGTTTTGAGGTGAGTAAAGGATTATTTTTTATTTTAATGTTTAAATTTTAATCTGTTGTATGTTTTAGGTACCTGGACGAGAAGTCTCTTATAAATGCTGTGTTTGCCAGCAAACGTTTTATGAGCGTTTGCAAAGGCGACCCAGTTTTAAGAAAGAGAGTAAGGAAGTGCATCCTACGTCAGAAGAAGCTGCATCAGCAAGCGGCAATAAATGCTCAATTGGGGGTAGAAATAATTCGTAGTGATGTATCACATATTTTTGGATCGAACCAGAATAAAAAGATGCGAGTTGTTCCTCAGAACCACGTCACTCCTCAACACCAAGCACCACGAGCACAGGGCTTTAGGAAAAATTTTGAAGACGATCGTAAGAAAGGAGGCGGTAAAATCCGCAGAAAATGTAAACAACGCTCTGAACCCTACAAATTAGTTAGATTGTAATTATTATTTAAAAAAGATGTAATTGACAAATTTAATGTAAAATGTAACGAAAAGTATATACTTTTGATACCTACTCAAATTTATGTTAGCGCTTATGTTTATTTTAGATTATGTTAAAAATAATTCGTAGTGAGGTATCGCATATTTTTGGATTAAACCAGAATATAAAAGTGCGAGTTGTTCTTTAGAACCACGTCACTGTTCAACACCGAGCACAGAGTTTTAAGAGAAATTTTGAAGATGATCGTAAGAAAGGAGGAGGTAAAATCCGCAAAAAAAGGAAAAAAATCCCCATGAACCCTACAAATTAGTTAGATTGTAAATATTATTTAAGAAAGATGTAATTGACCAATTTTAAATAAATTGTAAAGAATAGTTGTACTTTTGATACTTAAATTTAAGTAAACGTTCATGTTTGATTTAGTTAATTTTCAAAATTAATTAATAAGAAAAAACAACAAAAATACACTTTTTTTGTTATAAAAATATTAAACTAATATTTCCAAGTTGTTTTGGTTTATCAACATATTAAATTAAGTCAGAATTTTTGATTAAAATACAGTGGCGGCTTGTCAATGAGATCAATTGGTCAATAAATGTGTCGCGGCCATAAAACTAATATTTTATCTAAAATTCAGAAGTGCAAGGTTTCTATTTAACTTTATGTCACATGCTCAACACGGTCTTATTCAAGTACTCCTTACGCAGCATATATTTAATGTTCGTGTTAAGTGACTAGTACGATTGTATAAAGCAACCTTAAATGAGAGAGAGTATGGTATGCTTGTTAAGCCTTTGTTATTTAATAATAGTAAACATTAATGGCACAATAGCCAAAACAAAAGTTTTAGCAAAGCAACATGAACCACAAATTTAAGATTTTACGAGTTTCATAATCAATAGTTCTCAAATACCACCATGATTAGCTTTATAAGATTGTTGTTTTGAACAGACACTTTTGGGGATGTTGTCCAGAATTTGACATTGAAGAGCTTTCTACTTCGGATTTGTCAGCGTGGCCTTATTTGACGTTTCCGATTATTTTGCAAGTTTTCGGTGTATACTTACTAGACCAGGCTACCCTTCAACACCAAACCCACGAACCAAGAATTTTAGGAGAACTTCATAGGTTTACATAGGCTTTGTGTCTCTGTCTTTATTATTGTATAATAAATAAATAAATAAACTTGAAGTTGATCTGTAATTTCTATCGCTAATATTTTTTTGCTTTTAACAAATAGTCAAATTTTGTGTGTAACAACTCCTTCTAACAATTATTATTGCGTTAAGGGGGAAAGTTCAAGAAATTGAAAACAAAACGCTTTAAAAAACATTTTTGTGGCTGTTGGAAATTCAAAAAGCATATTGAATAAAATACAGATGGAAAATCAAAATTAAAGAGATAGACGTTTAATTTTGAAAATAGAAAATAGAATAGGGAACATCTACAACGCAAAATAAAATGTTTAGTTTTTTAAGTTTTTGTATTTTGCAATAAATAAATAAACAAAAGCTAAAAATTTCAAAAATAATCAATGAAAAGTGTACGAGTGTCACAATTTTATTGTGTTCTTTGGTAGTGTGGAAAACAATAGATTTTATTGAGGAAAATAACAGAGTCCCCTATTTTCAAAACCGGCTAAATCCATTGAATATTTTTATTCAAAAACCACGAAAAACTACTACATAAAGTGACATAATGCAAAAAATTAGAATTGTCCCTTGCTTCCGTAAAACATGTTTTATTATTTAATAAACATAAATATGAATTTTTTAAAATTTAGAAAGTCCCATCCAAAAACAATTTGGAATTACCGCTGTTTAAAATTGAACAATGCCTTAGTATCTAAAATTAAAAAAATTAAGTATACTGAAGCAGTACAACAATTGTTATTTTACCTTAACTTTTAGGAAACATTTTTTTCCAGTCCATTTGAGTTTCTTAACTTAACCTTCAAAATAAATAGAACAAAACCCAAACTGGCTGTTTTCTAGATTAAGCCGATTCTGTTTTTATAGCACCATTAACATAAAATGTACGTATTGTATTTAGCAGATTTTGTTTCGCAACTGGATTTAGTCGATATTGAAATTAAACGTAAGTGTGCGCTATCTAGTTTTGGAATTGACCCTTATATTTAGCATTTAATTTCAGTGTATTTACAGCGTTTTGGAACGTATTTTTTTAAATAAATCGATTGGTATATTTTTCTACAAGATGGCATCATTAACCCATTTCGTGAAGAAAGTAGATTTAGCCGGTTATGGAAATAGGGACTCAACTATACCTGGTGTTTGAATTCGAATATGAGTACAATCAATAACACCTATAACTTTTGCAAAAAGTGTTATCCTATAAAAATTACTTTTGTGTGAATTGCGTCTTTTCATCAGCTGTAGTTTTATAGATATGTCAAAATCTCCTATCGCTATATAAAAACAATAGGGTAATCAAAAACTACTTCAGATAATAATTCGGTTACTTCTGTAATTTGAAAGAAAAGGAAAGAAAAAGAAATTTTAATAAAAAGATGTCAATAGTATTATTGATCCATCTTTTATTAATAATTTTACTAAATTCTAGTTTTGGAGCTACAAACGATTTTGTATCAGCGGTAGAATATTCAGGAATGTTTGTTTTGTTAGGTCCGTGAAGTAAGGGGACTCATTAGAAGCAAAAAAAAAAATTTTTTTATTTTTTTTTTTTTTTTTTTTGTGCTCCAATAAAATCAATTGTGACTCCGTAGGTGTTTCAGTTAAAAGCGTTTTCTAGAAAACTATTACTGTCGTTACTATTTGGATGTAATTTTACAGTATCATACGTACTACATATTTAGTTTCACAACCTTTTAGGAAAGAAACGACAGGTATTTTTCACTAGGAATTTTTAGAAATTAAAATATTTAGCATTTTGAATTTGAAACCCTGAAAATAAAAACAGAAACAAATTTGATCAGCCGCAACAATACGGTCGGTTAATTTTCCAGTTGAGTAATTTTTGGGTATATAAAATCACGTCAAGCATTACTATAATCAGTGTTGTCAGAACAGTCACAGAAGATGTTCACTTTAATTGAAACTTCGTTCCCGGTTTTGTTACTACTTCCAGTAGAAATGTTGGTGACGGTTTTGAGGTGAGTAAGTAATATTTTTGGATTTATAAAAAACACAGTTTTACCTTGTGTACATATTGTTTTGACATTATTTATATCATTGATGTAATGAAGCTCCCCTTTACTAAGGTTTGATTTCTTATTCTACAACGAGTCACAATCAATCCCTTGCACAAGTTAAGATTGAAGCGCAAATATGATTCAGATTTCAATGAAATCATATACTGTGTTCGCAGACAGAAAAGATTGACCAGTAATAGAAAATAGGATTTGAACACGTTGTATATGGACATTCTAAAAGCCATTTTGCAGCCATATCCAACACAGTGGTAATGTTTTTAAATTTTGGCCCGTAACTACCATCGAATGTTGTCGCACCTCTGTAATAGCTACAGGAATATCGATTTTGTTTAAAGTATTATAAACAGCTGACAATTTCATTAGAACCTTTTGCAGATTAATTCTCGAGTCATGCATGAATAAACACGTTTTGTTTAGTCAGTTTAATTTTTGTGTTCTTAACTCTTCTTTAACTTCATTTTTATTTCTTTTTTAATTTTTTCTTTAAAATCCAAACATTTAACTATTTTAGATTTTTTTATAGGGCTACTTAAAACAAAAAGTTTACGCAAATAATTTAAACCATAATATTGAAGACTTAGAAACAGGCTATCATTGATGCCGTTAACGAAATTAGACCCAGAAATGCTGCGAAATACTTTCCAAGAATTTAGAAAGAGAATTGAGAGATGTTTTGAAGCTGGGGAGGATATATTTAATAGATGTTAAATTTCATGGTATTTGATCGAGATCAATTATCCTATTATTTAATTAACAATTTTTGACGATCAAAGATTACTGCCTTCCAACTTAGTTCTAGTTATGGCTTATGATGAATAATTCGGTTACTTGTGTAATTTGAATAAACAGGAAAGATAAAGAAATTTTAATAAAGAAGATGGTAATAGTATTATTGATCAATCTTTTTAATAATACTACCTTCTAGTTTGGAGCTACAAACAATTTTGTATCAGAGGTAGAATTTCCAGGAATGTTTGTTTGTTAGGTCCGTGAAGTTAGGGGACTCGAAAATAGAGAAGCACACAAACTAAGAACAAAGATTTGGAAGGCAGTAATCTTGATCGTCAAGAATTGTTAATTAAATAATAGGATAGGTAAGTTCTCGATCAAATACCATGATTTAACATCCTATTAAATTATATCTCCCCAGCTTCAAGGCATCTCTGGTCTCTTGGAAATATTCAGCATTTCTGGAGTCTTCGTTAACATCAATGACAACCTGTTCAGAACAATGTATGGTTTAAGTGACTGCGTAAACTTTGTTTTAAGTAACCTAAAAATCTAAAACCTGGTAAATATTTAGTTTAAAGAAAAAATTAAAAATAAAAAATGAAGTTAAAGTTAGAGAACACAAAAAGTAACTGACTTAAACAAACGATGTTATTCATCATGACTCGAGAGTATCTGCAAGAACCTGTGAAAGGCAATCGGCTGTTTATGCGCAAACAAATCGATATTCTGAAGCCTGCTGAAGGTGCGACAACATTCGATGGCCAGTTCAGCCGCCACTGTTGAATATGGCTGCAAAACTGGCTTTGCGTCCGCCTGGCGTCGTTCATCTGGCCTGTTACTGGTCAATCTTTCTGTCTGCGAAACACAATATT